>QFEV01002885.1:0-23330 GCA_003316405.1 Thelephora aurantiotincta
TCAGTTGGCTTGGCACTGGGTGAGGCTTAGCTTTTGTTATGTTGGAAATATGCTTACCACGGTCGTTCCTAGTTACCTCCTTGCAACATGCACGTTCACTCCTCTTTACGGGAGATTATGTAACGTGATGGGCAGGCGCGGCGCCAATCAGACTGCTGTACTATTCGCGGGGCTTGGGACCCTTGCTTGCGGTTTATCGCCCAGCATGAATTTCCTCATTGCCGCGAGATTCGTGAGTACAATATACCCATACCGAGCGGTTTCTGATGGTGAGTGGCAGCTTGGTGGCATCGGTGGTGGGGGGGTTTTTACGACTTCAACGTAAGTCCTTACGTTTTGTTCCATACCAGTATACCAAGCAACGGCAGAATTATCACGAGCGACATGTTTTCGCTTAGAGTAAGCGCCTGCCGTTCGTTGACCAGGCAGCTTCTGACTATGACCCTAGTCACGGGGGCTCGCTCAGAGCGTTGCGAGCGTATTCACCGCGGTGGGTATATGTCATTTATGCGGAGATGTGGCCTTACACTATCATGTAGATCGGCATGGGGTTGGGAGGACCTCTGGGCGGATTAATTAGCGATAGGTATGTTTACCGACTCCACGGAAGAAAATGACATGATGAGATGCTGAGGTGGGTACAGGTATGGGTGGAGAGCTGCATTCATGATACAGCTTCCATTGTTTCTCCTTTCGTTTACCCTCACCGGCTTCAGCCTGCGATATGTGACGCCGGTATGTTGAAGCGTCAGGCGAAGAATTGGTATCACTCATCCACGACATACAGGGAAAGGGAAAAACATCGAGAGAAGTCCTCGAAAGGATTGACTACGGCGGTATTGTGACGACCCTTGTGTGGGTATGTAGATTTTTGTCTCTCCTGCTAAGTAATTATCATTTATATCTTCCCCAGGTTTTTGCTACCTTGCTATTGTTGAGTTATCGTTACAACGAACAGCTCCTGGTGGGTGAATACCGCTCGTACCCACCAATTGCTTACGATCACCGGACAGTGGGACGATGCGCGAGTTATCTCGACTCTCGTGGTCGCCATCGTATTTTTCCTCCTCTTCCTGGTTGCCGAACTGAAAGTCGCCGTCGAGCCTGTGCTGGCACCATTCTTGCTCAAACAGAAAATACCCGTTCTCGTCGGAGCGAGCAACTTTCTGGTTGCCTTCTGTAACTTCTCTGTCATGTATTTCTTCCCGATGTGGTTCCAAACTGTAATGTTGACCTCCGCCTCCACTGCTGGTGAGTAGAATTGGCGTGGTTCGACCCCATATCAACCACTGAAAGTTGCATTCAGGATTTCACCTCTTGCCAAGCAGCATTTCTATGACGGTAGGATCCATGTTTGCTGGGTACATACATCCTTCTGGCCGGTACTCGATTCCTGTTCACTCCCAACTTGTAGATGGTTCATGCACAGAACGGGCAAGTACAGGTTCATAAACCTGACATTTGGGATTTTTCCCTTCATCGCGATGATGTTGATCACGACCATGGGGGAACATTCGAGCCCTGCGAGACTTTGGTTGAGCATCGTACGGAAATCCAACTCCAGATCTCTTGACAAGATTCTTATACCGCCTAGATCCCCCTAGGATTCGGAAACGCCGTCGTCTTGCAAACCATGCTAAGTGAGCCGCTCCGTGAATACTCTCGACCGTTGCTGTACTTCATTTTCAAGTTGCGCTCCTGGCCCACATACCCGGTAAGTCCGTCGTTCCCGTTTCTCTCAGCTCGTTGCACTGAGAATCGCCTCCCTCCCAGAGTCCGCAATGGCCGTGGGAACAGGTTTCGGACAGCTTTTCAGGAGCGTTGGACAAGTATGCGCGGTCGTTCAAGTCAATGAACTCGGTTTGACCCACTATTTTGTGTAGGTCGGCGGTGTAGCTATATCGTCGGCGATTTTCCAGTCGGTTCTCGATAGGGAACTCCGAACGCGAATTCATGGACCCGGGGCGGATGAGGTATCCGTAAACCTCTACGCTCAAGGATCTGTCTAACTACATTTCATCCCAGACTGTAAAAAGGATCCGAGAATCTGCAAAACTCGTCGTTTCGTTGCCACCGGACCTACAGAGGGCTGCTCGTGATTCTTATGCCGTAGCTTTGAGAATCGTGTTCGCCATGGCTACGTGCTCGACCCTGATGGCTTACATAGTACGCCTGGCTGTGAGTCTCTCTTCCCATCGTGCCCGTCGATTCCTTGACATGTTAGATCGACATAAAGATACCGGACAAATCCTTGGATGAGCCCGCCGGCCCTTCTCCGCAAGCCCTGCAACACCCTACCCAAGGAGACGTTGAAAATAGTTTCAGTTCCGCAACCTCTCCCCTGGATACCCCCTTCGACAGCGACGACGAGGGTCGCGACGAACGGACACCAATACTAAGAACAAGGTACAACAGACAGGACCTCAAACGTCCAAGGCGGCTCACTAGTTACGAGTCTATCGACGGTGGCATGGACCTGGAAAGCGATGTAATCGGAGGCTCCGCCCGAAGGAAGTAGAGGGACAGAAAGCACCCATAAGGGTATCACGGGTATTCATCATTTACCCAAGTGGACTGTACATACAAGACGTATCTATCAAAACGTTGGAAAAAGAGGCGATGGTTTGAGAAATTAATCGAAGGAGTGTGATCCATCCTCAAGCGACGGCCCCCATTTCGATACCGGTGATGCGGATGTCAAGCTAGCAGGATGACAGTGAGCTCACAACAAGACAACCCCGAACTTTATGTACGTACCCTTCTGCGGGCGGCAGGAGTGACCCTATTGCACCCCCAGCAGCTCAGGTCCTTCAGGTCATCACACTTTTCCTGAATCTTCACGAGCACAAAATCGTCGACCTCGCGACACCACCCGACGTCGATTTTGCGCAACCCGGTGGCGAGTTCCGCGATCACGTTCAACGACTCGTTCGAGGTTTCCTTCCACCCATTAATAGCGAGTGATTTCAGCTGCTGTCCCGAATGCTGCAGGACCCCGTTCAGGGCGAGAGACGATAAGTTGTGGTTTCTGGAGAGATCGACGGATGTCAACCCCAAGTTCTTCTTCCACTTCAGGAAGAATCGACCAATCTTATCATCGGTCAACTCTTCTAAGTCTGCCATTGTCAAGCTCTCTAGGTTTGTAGCATGTTCCTTGAGAGAGTGAAAGAAAAATTTGTCGGTTATAGACAGGATCCCCGAGAGGTCCAAGTGCTTTAGAGTAGGCCCAAGCTTCTTGACCAGACTCATAACAGCCATCTCCCCGACGAGTTCCGCGTCTCCAGGATAGGCGAGGTCGAGGTGTGTCAGAGACAGGCCAGAGGTCCATAGAACCTCCAAGAATTCGTCACACATCTTTCCAACTTCCCTCAGCCTGAGTTCCTTCAGCCCTGGCGAGTTCTTTACGAGTTCCTTTACACAGTCGGCATCGAATCGTGGGTTTTGGGTGATGCGGAAGCCACTAAGGTTGGGGTGTGCTGTGAAAAAACTTTTCCATGCAGGAGCTCTGACGAGGAAAGGGCCCAACAGCTCGATGCTGGTGAGGTTTGGGAGAGAGGTATTCCATGAAGCAATGACGGCATCGTCTATTCGTCCACAGTAATCTAGCCGGAGTGTCGTAAGGTTTGGGTTCAGGTTGGCAAGAGCGCACAGAGCGTTCGTTTTGAGATCTAAAAGTAGGTTAGGCGGTGAATTTAGGTGCCCCGGTTTGTCCTTACTTGTTGCATCATAGAACGTGAGAGTTGTGTTGCGGACGTCATAGAATAACTGGGCGTTTGTCTCATCCCTGATGACGAGGTCATCGATACGATTGAAACGAGGCGCGAACTCATCACTTACAGGCTGCGATTCTTGCAGACAGCTTTCGCGATACCATCCATGTTCATGGCTCCGATATCTCCGAGGGCCTCGACATCGTCGATGTACTTAGTAATGACCTATCTGGACGTGAGAACAACACTCCCGAGAAAGGCGCAAAACGGTTACGTTGATACAAAGGGTGGCGAGACTGGGAATTTTCAGCTCCTCATAGTGAACAACCTTCCGTTTGTCTGCGGGGGCTTTGCGCTTTCTCGGAGCAGCAGGCCTTTTGAAGGGGTCTGCCCCGGAAGACCTTGCGCATTTGTGACACAAGAATCCTGGAGGAGGCACCGCAGCTATGGTGTATTTCGTCTGGAAGCAAGATCGATGCGAAGCCGGAGACGCAACCAAAGACGACATACCACAGTGAACTGCTGTTCACATTTTGCGCAGTTCTCAAAACTTCCGATAGGCGGTCGAGTGGACTTGTACGAGTCTTTGACAAGGGCGGTGTAAGCATCCTCATAATTGTCGTCGTCGTCTTCATCTTTCGCCTTCTTGGCTTTTGCCTTTGCCTTTAATTTTGCCTCGGTAGCTTTAGTGATCTTCCGCTTCTTTTGTTTCGGGGTTTCCTCCGGTTCGTCCAGGTCGTCCGAATTGTACTCGTTTGCAGGCTATCGCAGCGGTTAGTGGATGAGGGGTCTATTGCGGACTGTCCAACCGACCTCAGCATCCTGGGCGGTGCCGCTTTCCCCTTGTGCCTCAGTGCGACTTGTACTCGCTGCCGGCTGATTCGCCGTCCTAGCACGACGAGCGACTGTCGCTGGAGTGATTCCGGTTTCCTGAGCTAGTTTAGGAAGGTAATAATCGAGAGCTAAGGAATACTCACGCGGAGATAATCGGTAAGGGCTGAGGCGGGACCCTGGACGTTGTTTGGACGAACCATGGCGTGCTGTGATGGTGGCTGGATGGGAAAGAGTCGATTCTGTCACTGTGTCACTCATTAATGAAACGCGGTGTGACAGTAAACCACGTGTTCGTGACGCCCCTAGCTTGAGCACGTGCACTGGGAGTGTCTGTTGCAACTCGGTTGTCATTTTCTACAATAGTACACGAATGCTAGAATGTTCAATTATCGATGCCACCACCCGTCTTGAGCTCAACTCCCTGTGCGACCCAAGATTTTTCCAATTTCAACAAATCGTCAATGCCATCTCGAATCGTTTCCTTCCAGGGCCTGGGAGCCAAATCAAGAACGACCGCGGCTTTGGAAATGTCCAGAAGGGAGTTCTTCTGGCTAGTCGGGGAAGCAGTAGCCAACCGACCCTTCAATTCTGGGTGGATGCCAGCGATGTAATCAATGGCTTCCTCGAACGTGAACCATTCACTACCGAAAACGATACGGTGCTTGCCAGGGGTCCTTTGGCCCTTAACTAGACCAATAGCGACATCTCTGACATCAACGAAACCCACAGTCGGGATGACAGCCTTGTTCCCAGCGAAGAGGAGGTCGTAGATGAATTTATTGGTGCTCAAGGCAGCCCTATCACCGGGTGGAACACGGAAGCCAGGTGCGAGAGGGCCAACGAAGAAAGGTGGGTTCACTACGATCGAGCATAAGTATGTAGGTCCTATATGTCGAGCCTAAGAACCGCGCACTCACGAACTGTGATATTGATATCGGGGTGCTCAGCAACGAATTCCCAGACCGCACGTTCGGCAAGAGTCTTTGTGCCCGAGTAGACGCTCAACGGGTCGAGGGTTCCGGAGAGAATTTGTTCTTTTGTGATCGGATTCCAGTCTACTCGGTGGGGTAAAATTAGCCCCACCCGAATTCGTGTGTTAGACATTGTCGCACCATCAGACGTGTACCATGGTTTGACGTTGTTGCGGTCCCATACTGCCCCGATACTGCTTATAACTGAGAAGTTTCTAACGCCCAACTTGGTGGCTTGTCTTATGATGTTCAATGTCCCGTTGACCGCGGCCTAACTGGTGCATGAGCTTGGAATTAACGGACACGTATCGGAGCTCACGCTTACGTCCAGCATTTCTGCAGGCGGGAGTTTACCCGCCAAGGGAGAGGCGAGATGCAATACACCTGAGACGCCTGCCAAGTAGTCAGTGCCAACTCGTCCGTGCGTACCGTTCGCACTCACCTTCGAGAGCCTTGGTGAAGTCATCGCCGATGATATCATCGATACCCACAATCTCCACGCGGTCTCCTCCAGGTTGAGACTCAAATGCCTCCTGAACAGCAGCAACTTTGGCGGAACGAGCGGTCCTGAAAGTTAGAACAGACCGGGTTTAGCTCTGAAGTGGAGGTGGGGGTGGTGAAGAGGACTCACCCTCGGACTCGGTAACCGCCCCTGAGAAGTTGGTCTACAACATGGGATCCCAAGAATCCGGAGACACCGGTGACCTAGACATCGATTAGCGAACGCACGGTCGTAAAGCGTGTTGGGAAACGCGCACGAGAACAAGCGGCTGGGACATTTGGAAACGGAACTGGACTGTCGAAACTGGGGATAAGTATTGTGACGACGCTTGCTTCAGGTTTTATACGGCCTTGGACTTGAAGTTTACGGCTTCGGGCTTCGGGTAGTGTCACGACACACCTTTGAATGTCTTAGGAGTTCCCACAGACTAGACGCATCCTAGGAGATAGGACAGGGGTGTCTGATGTAAGGCAGATCGTGTCTTCAATGGATCGACAGACGATGTCAATTCCGATCACGATGAGGCGGGCCTGGTCAGCCACGACTCGGACGACTGCCCGAAAGCTGACGAAGGCTCACCGCTTTGTCAAGCAGTCGTCTCCGCCAAGTGCCATTGGTTTTTCATCCCCACTCGGTATTTCCAACACCCGGCGGATCTCGAACACAGCAGGAAATGGCCCTCCTGTTCTTCTGGCATTAGCAATAGCAGCGGGCTTACCATTAGTACTCTGGACGTACAAGGTCGGCACGTCAGCAGCTCCAGACTTCAGAGGGACGAGAGCTAATATGAGGGGGTTTTCGTCAGTGTTTCGTGCTCGTCCTCTTCCAGAGAAAAATTATATACATGGGTATGGGCAAATAATCCTCGTGTAGTACGTGTGGATACTGGGATTCACCGAGACACAGGTTACGTTCCACCTGGCGCAAGGGCCGAGGAAGTCTCTGAATCAATAGTGCCCCGTGGGCTCAGGTGCGAAGAAATCAAAGTCTCGAGCGATAACGGGCATTCGTTATCCGGGATTTTTGTTTCATCCTGCGCGTCACGAGACCCGCCAGACCGTTTGGAGACGTTGTTCTTCTATCTCCAAGGTTTCGATCCCCCTCCTCGTCACCTGTGGAGTATACTCACTGGAGAGCATCCCATGCCATAGGGAACACAGGAAACCCACTCCATCGCCTCCCCGTCTTCAAGACTTTGCTTGGTCATCCCACCTTCAAGACTCGGGCCGGTTTGGTTGCCGTCGCGCCGAGGTCCTACTGGAAATCTACACCCACTCGTCCTTCTGAGCGCGGCATCCTCAGCGATTACACCCACGCTCTGAATTACACGATCAAGAGATGGCCAAAGTCTCGCATCGTCATCTATGGTCACTCGCTTGGCGGCTCTGCAGCAGTGTGCCTCACATCTGCCCTGAGTTCAAAGGAGTACCCTAATGTGCAGGGGCTTGTTTTGGAGAATCCATTCGCATCTGTCGCCGAGATGGTCAAAACCCTATACCCTCAACGATGGCTGCCGTATCATTACCTCACACCCTTCGTGTGGGATACGTGGGACGCTGTTCGCGCGGCATCTAATATGTCCCAGGATTCATTGTTATCGAGGCTATCTAGGGATATGCTCGTCCTGCTTAGCGAAAAAGATGAGCTGGTTCCAAATTGGATGGGGATGGGCATCCTCGACGCGACGGGGCCGGAGGGAAGGTCGAGTATTATAATCCGAGACGCACTCCACGAAAATGCATGGGAGCAAGGGCAGTGGATAAGAGAGATAGTTCGATACGTGGGCAAGATGGGTGACTGTCCGTAAGGCTATAGCTATATGCACATAGATCAAATGGATTTGCCGTCAGAATGCATCCTGAACCGCTGGGAGGATGAATTTGTGATTGTGTAGAACATGGCTTGAATGAACGGGGTTTTATTCACCTGCGAAACCCAAGCCAACCATGTAAACTGAAATCCGGTTCTGTACGCACATCTGTTCAGTTCGGTGGCTAGCTTCCTGGGGAAGTGGGTGAATGGGGATCAAGCATACCTCAAGTGTGTAGTCCATATCTAATAGCGCTGAAGCGAAATCCACAGCGTTTGTACGGATCGAGTAGTATGGCCTAACCAAACTTCGCTCGCAGGTAATTACCCGCACCAGGAACGGCGCTGGAAGGTGTCTGCTTTGAACGACAGTAGAGACGAATTATTTGCCAGTAGCGGAGGGTGCTTACAAACAAAACAGCCCGAATCCTGAGATGCTGATAATGGGCACTCCACAACAAATGCGAAGGTACCTCGTCTTTCAATGCCAGGAAGTAGCCATGGGCGCAGAGGATAGTCATGCCCATCGCGTACACCTAGATTTCAGACGCTCAATGATCTCGTGGGGGTGGGACCGTCGCGAAATGCGGCATCTACCTTCATGGTGGACGAAGTGTTTCGTTCAGTGTGACTACAGCGACCGCAACGCAGGGACTCGCATGTCCAGACTGAATCGAACGGTCTCTGTAGGTTCGGGTTCGGAGACAATAACAGAAGAGTGACTTTTCACCCTCTAGCGCACTCGTTATGGTCCGTCCAGAGGGGCGGGCCAAGACAGGATCTCGAGGATTGGTAGACACTGCCACTCGACATATAACGAGGGAAGTATAACGAGGGAGGGGGGGGTCATTCTGAAAATTAGTGTTCCGCCTCGCGGTGGTGGCCCAAGGAATTATTTTGTTTCTACGAGTTTTCCTGGCTAGGGTTTGGGAATCGGTTTCAACAGCTTTCACCCTCTCGTATCTGTGGGGACGGCGCTTGGATGCGATCCGGTTTGACGTTCTCGCGGCGCATCAGCCATCCCTCACCAATAGGTGTCACAAACTAAAGACACGCGATGGCAGGTGTGGGGGGAACTGAAGTCGCAACGGCAACGACTCTTCTCTGCAGTCCGGGTGGCGAGCGGGGATGTGAGGTGCCTGAGCCAGTGGCATGGGTGGTTGGGGCTCGTTTCATGCGATTTTGTCCATGCGTCAGTTATGGGACACAATCAGCAGGAGCGAGAGAGCCTAATGTATGATGCATATGATTATCCGCAAGGCCAAGCATAAGTCCATCTCCTTCCAGAGGGAGCCTGGGACCCAGAAGAACGGCACGTGGGTGTGCGCATGCGGAAAGTCACCGAATCTGCTGGATCCACTCTAATGTGTACACCCCCGGCGAAGGCTACCTGAGCAACAAGTAGCAGGTGGAGGCGGTAGAACGCTGTGACACATAGTGATCGATCTCTTGCGACTCTTCTCTACCTGGAACAGCCACCAGCCACCGTGTCAAACCGCGTCTCAGTACACCATGCCCCCAATGACTCTCAATGGTATCGTCACAAAGGTTGGTGTCATGAGGAAGACCGCCACGGTGACCGTCTCAAGATGGGCAATTCATAAGAAAACGGGCAAGGTGCGTACGATTTTGTGGCACAGCCCCCGTCGGGTTCCAACCAAGGTTTTACATACAGCGAGTTGAGAGGAGCAAGAAGTACCTGACCCACGACGAGAACGACGGTGCGTCGTACTTGCATCCTTGCAGCACCGACTCCGTCTGACTCGCCCGGGACAGTACTTCGGATTAACGACCAAGTCTTAATCCGGAACTGTCCTCCCATATCCGCGCGGAAACGTTTCACACTAGACCAGATACTTCGCAGTCCGGAGACTCAGCGTGAACTCATGCACAAAAATGCTCTCACAGACCCTCAACCACTTGCAAATTAAGAGCAGGAGGAGGTCCATGTGGTTAGTCTTTCCTAAGGTTTTCTCATGGCGTAATTATCGACATACACGTGGAATTTGTATCCAGTACACACCTACTTGCCCATACGGTGATAACCCTCGGCAATCCACTCGCGCATTTCCTCGACCAACGCTCGACTCGAACACAGATGCAAAAGATGATCAGCCAGAGTGTCATGATTAGTCGGCTATTCTATGTAGGTACTATAATCGAATGATGAGGTCCTTGTGGGCGATAGCGCGATCACCGGATCCGGCCAAACTTCAATACTTCAATCCCCTTGCCCTCGTGACCCAACTCCCTCGAGATGCCTAGAACGTCGTCGTCACTGATGCACTCCAACCTCTTCAATTCCCTGTGGATATATGCGATGATATCCGCCATGAGCTCGGGATACGCGACATACTTGTTGAGCTGGTCCTTTGGATAATCTGCGACACCCGAGTTATCGTCTTTGGCCTCCTCAGACTCGAAGCCCTGCTCCAGGAGTTTTATCCTGGTTGCGGACATCTTCCGACCAGTGAGTGGATTGATTGACCGCCGGAAACCTGGGGAGGCACCGTAAGGGATACCCCGAGCACCCCGAGCACCAAGTAGGTTTCTCCACACAGCTCCGGCCATCTCTGCATCGCCTATGGCAAGACCAAGGTCAAGAGACATCCCAAGACCGGCCCACTGTTCCTTTAGAATCTGCATCTGTTGCTTGACGAGCCTGTCGGGCGCCCGGCCATGTTTCTTCTTGACGGGAAGGGGAGGAGCAGAGTACGAATTGGGTGGGGGTGCATAAAAGTCTGTTTGGGATGGGGCTTCGGAGTCGATGGGCTGGAGAATAGCCCTGATTCGATCCTCAGCATCCAAAAAGAAGTGGTCGATCAGGCCTTGAATATGGTTTATACCGTGAGGCTGTGGGAGTGCACGCAACCGAACGGTCAAGAGCCACACGTGAAGATTTGTTATGGTGAACCAGGATTGAAAAGTTGGAGGCAAATCACACGCTGGGACATTCCACTGTTAGCTCGCAAAGGAACGAGCCAGAACCCGACAGGAGGTGCTCACCCTCTTGCCAGAAGACATGATCCTCCGAAGCTTTGATGGCACATACTTGTTCATACATTGCGAGGGACCTGCGGCCCGCCACCTGTTTTGTACTACCATAACCCAGAGCACGACCGAGTGCTCTGATGATTTTGGAAGCGATAGGGTTTGCTCGTATTTTTTGCGCAACCCAAGACCGTTCCGGTTCCGCCTTCTCATCGCGGTACAACTTTGGCGAAGAGGCGGGTTTTGATGCCTCCGGAGGAGGGGGGGAAATGGTAGCCAAACGACGGAGCTGTTGAGTTCTAACGGCTACCCGGTAAGCAGCGGCAACGTGCTTTGGGGCCAACCGCTGGGCGTACATTTTGGAGGGTGACGGTGGTCGGGATCGGGCTGGGTAGACGCGCACGGCAAAGACGCGTCAAGCGGAAAGGAAAAAAGACGGCCCAATATGGAATCGAACTCTCGGCCGGCGATGGAAGGCTAACTATTGGACCACGGAGAATTCGACCTGTGGTACTTAGATAGGACTGGCTTCCACAGCTTCCACCAGAGCTTTGACCACACTATGGCTCCTCCAGAAACAACCCCAATCTTACTCGTTCTCCCGTCCCTGACACCCTCGCTGGCTCTCGAGGTAGTTATCCTGCAGCCACTATAACCCACACACGCCCCACTGACTCCATTCACAAGGTTCTACCGTACGGATTGACCATTCATAGGTTTTTTGTTCAGGCAGACGGTCGAGTACGGCATAAATCTCCACTTATCACTTCCCCTGGGGCGAACCTAACAGAATCAATTTTCAGACTCATGATCTCGTCGTTGGTCCAGAATCACCGCATTCACACAAGCATATAAAATATACTAATACTATCATTGGACGATACACCAATCGGCTGCCCGTGAAGGAACTCTCGATTTCCTCCTCACGCTCTCCAGAGATTCACACATCCTTTACTCCTCTGGCCAACGAATCACCTGGTGTTTCATTACATGGCGGACCGGTTGGATTTGATGAGAAGCTCTGGGAGTCGATCCCTGTCCCCCCAAATCCTGGCGCGGTCGAATTGTTCAGTGCCAAGGAGCTCAGCACGATTGAATCAGAGGTAGCTACCGCCGCAATTTTCAAATGCATTAGCGAGGACGGCGAGCAAGAATATCCAGGAAAGCTCCGAGTAGAGGTTCTCATCGGTTTGCTCCAACCCGATTTGTCGCGTGCCTTTGACTCCGGAGAATTCAATCTCGGCAGCGTCCTCATTGTCTATCGTGCCAAGCTCCTGGAAACGGGTAAAGTCACCCCAATCAATCTTACCCAAGTGCGTCCTAACTCCTGGACACGCTCGGAGCAAACTGATCCGGGGACTGCTGTAGCATATAGGATATAATCTCGACGCCTCGGTCAATCAGAAACCAGACCCTATCCATGACCACAAGCTTACAATCAAGGGGACTAAAACCATAGAGCTTCATCCCGATATGCTTGTGACTGGCCAACTCACATCACACGACCCAGGTTCCCCATATCACTTACTAAATCATACCACGATCGGATCAAGGTATCCCGAGAAGGGTTACGACAATTTCTTTGTGTTTGATCAAACACGCGAGCAGGTGCGGTTGTGTCGCCTCGTTTTCCAGGCTTCTGTCCGCTGATCGTAGTTTGTAATGCTGCAGGTTGCCAAGGTCTTCAGGGAGACTGAACTTGCCGACACTAACCTGGTTCAGAAGATCGTCAAACCTGTCCCAGATGAGCCGACCGAACCTAAGGTCATTCTCGAGGGGTCGCAGAGCGGCATAAAGCTGACATTTGCCACGAACCGTGAGATACTCGTATACGTCATTGCTGATCCCCGAGCTCACCGGACAATAGAATCCGGGGTTCAATACTATTCCAATACCTCACCCGACGAATCTGGGTTCAGGAAGAAAATTCACGGGGGTGACGGACGCGACGAGATGAAGCCCGGTGGGGGATATGGCAAGGGGTGCGCCGCGTTTCTTGAGTTTCACGAGGTAAGCCAAGTCTGCAAGACCCCAAAAAACACCTCTTTGAAGTCCCGGCCGTATATTCAGCCATATCCTTCGTTTCTGTACCCCGACCTCTCGCCGTCGGGGTACGATACGTTACTCACGTCTGGGGAGATCTACAACAATTACCTCAAGATCGATGTCGGATACACTCCACAACCGCAAGGGTCGTCGTGAGGGTACACCATGTACTTACGAAGATATGTTGTTCCTTGATCATCGACCCAATTGAGGAGGTGGCCAAAGACACCAGGGAAGCGAAGAAGGCCCTTCCGCTATCCCGTTGGCCAGAGTGGGCGAACAAACTTTGGTAGCGGCGACCGTGACCGAGATTACAGAGATGGCAAAATTCATATCATATTCTCCATGATTCTCGATTACCAAAAATGATTACGGTAAGACGAGGTTAAAACCCGCCCTTATACTCTTCCTGTCATCAGCTCTCGTCACTATGGCCGTCCCCCATTCATCTCACGGCACACTGGGGTATCGACATGGCTGATATATTCGGTTTCCCAAAGATCGTTGCATCTGCCTTCCTCATCTGTATCTTCGTTTCATCTGCTGTAGGGCTTCTGGTGGGTTGAAAGTCCCTGGGCGGCCCGAGGTGGGGGTCGTTGTTGCGTCAGCACTAACGTTTCCCATCGTATTCTTCTGATCACCTGAAGCAGGTTAGTGAGCGTGTACCGGGCGTGGAGGCTTGGTGCGACGGCGCCTCCGGTCCTTGTTAGAAACTTACCGGGAAGCTTGGGCATCACACCGCAAGGCGCAAACTCCAGGTTTACAGCTTGTCCGGGTGAACGAACGTTACCCGGTCGTTATACCACGTGCCGTGCGACTGTTGTGTCTACACTGTTCATACGCCGACCTTTTGGGTTTTCTTGCGGTCCCTTGATGGTTACTCGCCGGCCTGTATCCTATGCGGGGCAGCGGTGGCCGTATCGATAAATGGTTAGAACAAAGCAAGGGGACAATGATCTCTCGTATTTTCTTCGAGGACCGAGCGGGTATCATCTGATACGACCTTCGTCAGGGCCAGACTCATGGGTTCCTGGTATTCGACTGTAGATCTTCACCAAGGAGCCGGCATACATCACTGCCAAGGGTCATTCTTTCGTGCCACTTCCGGTTTCACCTGCTGGTGGCTTTACACGTTCCAATTACCGAGAAACTGATTCTTTGGTTTATCTTTTCTTTTCGACATGGTAGTTAATTTGGGCAACAGACTCTGAGAGCTTCGGGAAAGGTCTGTCTCTGCCCGGGTTGCTTACCGAGGTGACACTGAGAAGTTCTTGTAGGAGAGGTTTCGTGGTCTTATGAACCCTCTTCTTGACCACGGAATCTTCAATACTAAGGGTGCACCGTGGAAGTTTCACCGTTCGGTGTCCCCCCGTTCTTTGCGGGGGAGGAAATCCAGCGTTTCTAGATATTTGACCGACATGCGGACGACGCGATCGGTCGGACGGGTCGATCACTGCAGAGATCGGCTAAGGGGATTCGCTGAGGGCATTCCCATCGACATCCAGGTTCGTTCGTCGTTCCACGTCCTTATAGCATGGGAGAAGGCGCGGTAAACTGTGAACAGGATATCGCCTCTAGGTATTCCTTGGGCTGCGCTACCGAATTTCTGCCCGGCATGGACGTCTGCTTGCTCTCTGCGGGTCTGAGATACTTCCTGGGCATCGAAGCATAGGCGGAACCGCATCCGTCGAATTTACTTACGGGAGCGTTCCGGGGGACTCGGGGGGGGGGCCGTTGCACGGAGGTTGCACTATAGCTCCTCCCTTTCGAACACACCAGGGAGATGGAGTATCTGAGAGCGGAACTAAATGGTGAGGGTGTTTAGTATCTGCTTTGTGGATTGAAGAGTGACCGGTGTTCTTGTGTTGTTAGAATGCTTTGGCCATCTGCGGCCGGGGGACATCTTATTCACAACCCAAAAGGAAGCTCGTAAGTCACCCTTGATGTCTCTGACTCGGTTTCCAGATGCATACACTCGACATTCTTCGCGCACAGGCGTGAAGACCTTTGGGAGCCCGACGGACAGTTTTTACTCGTCCAATTCGTCGCATTTGTAGCCCTCGTATCCGACTCTGATCGGTTCCAATGACCGGTTACGGAAATTTCTCCTTCAGAATCCATCCCTTTTCCTCCCCTTTAGTGCTGGGTCGAGAATACATCTTGAGCAGCAGGCAAGTCTCCTTCAAAGTCAATCGGTAGCGTATTGTGCTTATACGAAGGCAGTTTGGCAGTTCGCGTACAACGAGGTTCCACTGTTCCTAATCCGGCTATTACAGACGTTCTCTGACACCAGTTTTGTTCCTGGTGCGAACCCTAATACGCTACCTCCTGCATGCTAGGCGACTGGAGAGGCAAGGCACCCAATCGAGAGGGTGTGACTCAGGATGCACCCTACTATCCATGTGAGTCTAGCCCTCCAGGGCTTCCAATTCTCTACCTCTGACGCCGCACACCGGCACGGATCCTGGTTCAGGATGAAAGAGGCAGAAGGCGATGACGTGAATTTGCAGTAACGTAGTGGATGATCTTGTTGAAACGACAGCTGGGACGGCGTTTACATGTCGCATATTATTTCACCGGATACATTACATTCTCATCGGCATCTTTAATACACCGAGATAGCGTTCACGAGAACCACCCTCTGGGCTTATGCTCTTCTGGTTCGTTCAGCTCTCCGTCTCTCTTCTTTCGAAGGTTTTCGAGAATGTCTTTGGCGCCGTCGACGTCACCCACAGAAGCCTTTCCACCAAGCCAATCGACCACGACGGGCCATTTGAACGCATCAAGGTCACGCTTGGCTCGGGTGAGGACTTGGTCGGTGGTTGCAGGGGAGGCCCCTGTGACGAAACTCGCTAGACCGCCATGAGGCAGGTAAGACTCGATTGTCTGGAGCTGGTCCTTGGTGGGAAGATTGGTGATGACTTCGAGGTTGAACTTGAGTGGACCCTTGGAGTGACCTGGAGGATATGAGCTGCTGGCGGCGGAACGAAGGAGTTCGAGTGCTCGATCGGAGCTGGGTACCCCCTCACGATGGCTGGGGTGTGTGAATAAGGGTGCGACGGAGTGTTTGCCGCGCTCACAAGATGGATATCTGCGGCTAAAGGGGGTGATGCTGGGTGAGCGGTGGTTGGGAGGGGGAGACAGGGAGGTCTCGCGTACGATTGACCGTTTGAAGGCTGAAAACATACGTCGGGTGGAGGTCCGGTGACGAAATGTTTGGGTACCGATCATCCGTAGAGCGTGGAGGGACAAGGGGGAAACGACGACTCGCATCGATTTCGTTTCAAACAGGGCGGCAGTCGCGGTCGCGGGCACTCCTGATTTGGAGGCTGACGGCAACTAACGAAACGGTAACGTATGGCCTGCAGCTGATGGGCAGATTGGAATGTGAGGGGGGACATGTGATTGCAACAACTCCATCCAAGATAAGGTCAGGATTTTGGAACAGGAAGAATCGATAGCCAGTCCAAGAGACTCGACGCATCTGTTCCCCCAGAAAAAAAACGAAGAAATGAAAAAAAACTGGAGGGCATCCGAGTATGAACCGAGTGAACAGCGTGAACGGCATCAGCCGAACGACCGGGTCTTGCAATCTTGCTTCTGCTCTCACAAGGACGCGACCACGACGCCTATACCCCTCAAACCCATACGACGGTCAACGGATATACCAGCTGGGTCGCGATCAGTCCCCATCGAGACACCTCGTCGCTTTCCAGCTTTTTCTCCTTGCTTATCTCTATCGAGTCTGTCCAGGCCACAGCTGTCTGCAGCTAACGTTATCAGCCGTTCCGCTGGAGAGATAGAGGCTGATACCCTATCCAGAAAATGTCTCACGCCGGATCTTACTCGTCCTCTCACTCTCCCTCCGTCATGACCGAAGACGAAGAAGATTGGGAAGACTACGTCAAAGGAGGGTACCATCCCGTACACATCGGCGACACTTTCTCCGATGGCCGCTACGTCGTCGTCAGGAAACTCGGTTGGGGACATTTCTCCACAGTGTGGCTCGCGAAGGACAACAAGTAAGCACCGCTCATCCCGTCTTGATCCAAGTATCCGTCGTTTACCCTCCCAAAAGGATGAATCGCCACGTCGCCCTGAAGATCGTCAAGTCCGCCCCAAGATATACAGAGACTGCAATCGACGAGATAAAACTACTCCAGAGATTGATCACCTCATCTACTCCTCCCGTTGCCCCCTCTCCATCAAATCCGAACCCTTCCCCCTCCCCCTCACATACCCATCCAGGCCGGTCGCACGTAATCTCCTTCCTTGACCATTTCCGACACAAGGGTCCCAACGGTACCCACGTTTGCATGGTCTTCGAAGTGCTTGGAGAAAACCTCCTCGGCTTGATCAAGCGGCATCAGAACAAGGGTGTGCCCATGAGCGTCTGTAAGCAGATTGCGAAGCAGATTTTGTTGGGCCTCGATTATATGCACCGGTGTTGTGGTGTCATCCATACCGGTCGGTCTCACCTTGCGAAATCACCACGGCCGGGATCTCCGTTGACTCCAGTTTTAGATCTCAAGCCGGAGAATGTGCTCATTGCAATCGACAACGTCGAAGCCCTCATTGAAGCAGAACTGGCCGCAACTGCTGCGACACCGACGCGGTTAGTTGGTGTTCCCCCTTCCAAGGGCAGAGGAGGCAACCAAACGCCTCGTTCGGAATCCGTCTACATCACCGGATCTCAACCACTCCCATCTCCATCTTCCTCCTTCAGTTCAACAACGGCACTTGACAAGTGGTCCTTCGCGATGAGCAAGATTGATAACGGGCAGAGCACGAGTAAATCTACACCGCAAAGCGATAAGGACAGGTCAGGTTCCACTGACGCGGCTACCAAGGGCATGTCCAATGTCTCCCTCGAGATGTCACCCCCATCGATAGGCGATAAGAAGAGCAACCCTCCCACCTCGTCTGCCGGCCCTTCACTATTGTCGCAGCAAGCACCTTCTCGGATCCAGTCGTCAGACAATCGAGATGATTCTCCAGACCCCGATGCCCCTTCACGCGCGTCGAGCAACGTTGAGATGGTGCCAGATTCCCCGAAGATTTCCATGTTGAACAACCTGTTAGAGGAGAAGATTACCGTCAAGATTGCCGACCTGGGAAATGGTACGGCATCCCCCCGTCACGCGTCCTGTCCTACAATCTGAGTATAGGCAAAACCATTGTCCCTTACAGCCACGTGGACGGAACATCACTTCACAGATGACATCCAGACTCGTCAGTACCGTTGTCCAGAGGTTATCTTGGGGGCCAAGTGGGGACCGAGCGCGGATATCTGGAGTGTTGCCTGCGTGGTCAGTATAAACTCTGGCCTCGGTGGTCCTCTCTGACTCACACGACCGTAAGATATTCGAGTTGCTGACGGGCGGAGATTATCTCTTTGATCCTGCGTCAGGCTCCCGATATAGCAAAGATGATGACCACATTGCCCAAATTATTGAGCTGATGGGCGAATTTCCCAAGAGCCTTGCGTTCTCCGGAAAGTACAGTCCCGATTTCTTCAACCGGAAAGGTATGTCGGCCGTTCGCCGGCTTTCCCTGGAATGGCATTGATCCTTAGTACTCAGGCGAACTCCGGCACATTCAGAAACTCCGATTTTGGCCGCTGTCTTCCGTTTTGCATGAGAAGTACCTACTGCCTAAAGAAGAGGCTGACCTGATAGCGTCATTCCTGAATCCTATGCTTCGGCTGCAATCAGAGAAACGAAGTAAGGCGGGCGAGATGACACATCACGCCTGGTTAGATGGAATGGTCGTACAGGGCGAACTGGACGTGATACGGAGAGCCGAAGAGGAGGAACAAAGGAAGAAGAACGAAGCTCCAGAGCCAGTGAACGCGGACGAACTGTCTTCAATGGCGGACGATGACGAGAAGGACGCAATGAAGCCTGTCGACGAGAACGGTGGAGCGGGAGAGTCTTCGGGACTGAAGCAGGCGACAAACGCAGGCTTGAAGGAGAATACACCCGCGCCAACAAATTCTCATCCCCCAGTGACACTGCATCCCCCTAGACCTCCCCCTCTGAAACGCTCGAGCTGAGTGTTACGTCGACGTTCCCTTTATTTTTCATTTTCTTGGCAGTTCTTCCCTCGCTCTCGACATCCCCAGCTCTGCGGGCCTGTCGAACCTTTTCTCCGGTACTGCATTTAACTGTAACTTGGCCGGCATCACCGCTATATCTAAGTACCACATACTCACGCATTGTATGAACTATACCGCACAAGCCTCTGGCGTTTATATATGCAAGTGGACGTTCCATATAGGCGCGCACGGTCCGTCATTCCAGAAGTAGCAGAAAGGATGATCGGCGTGACTCTTCCTTGTTCCCCACCAAGGAGAACAATGGAGTCCCAAACCATCTGACTGCGGACTTGCTCGCCGCATTACCAAGGGTTACGTATTTTCCCCTTGGAAGGGTGCCTATCGTCGATGCTGGATTACGTGCTGGTGACGACCGTGGGGCGGCAACAGAGCCTGGCCGGCCGTTCTACACGTGTCCCATCAGCACTCCACCGGGTGGCCTTTAAACACCCTGGTCATTCGCCTCGAGGCATGTGTAAAAACGGCGACAGATCCCGAACTTGATTCGAGATATATGCATCAACAGAGAACACGCTTATCCCACGCAATTTTCTCCTTCGTGGCTGGGTCACCCTGTCCTCATTGGAACAAACTCTGCGCCCCCCCCCTATGGTCCAAATGCCCGAGCCGAAAAGGGAGGGTCCCTACCCCGCTTCTGAGCTTTAAATCCAGCCTGTGTTTTCGGAAAACCCTTCGAGCTCCTTGGTATGAACCTCTTTGCCTTTCTCTGCCGCTTACTCTCTGTCACGGGATCTCGCTCTACAAATCCACCCAACTCAGATCCGACCGTTGGCGCCCCATTGACTGCCAGCCACTGACTCACTGATCTCTAGTTGGCCCTCGTCGTAGTCAATCTTCGACTCAGCGAACGCATAAGACTTTTGATCCGCCACACCGGAACCTCTCCTCTTTGAAACTCGTACCGTTTTTACGCAACGTAGAGTCCCCGCCGCGGCGAGACGGGCACCACGTTTCCCTTCACATCACGTACTTACCCCAGACCCAGAGTCGCCGGGTTTGTCGTTTTTGCGCGGGGATATATTGTTTTGGGGTGAACATGACATCGTTCGTTGATTTAGAGCGCGACAGGTATGTGGTCACGTTCTCCTCCCCGTCCGCTTGCCTTCCTTTCCCCACTTTACCCATCCTCCTCGTTTCTCCACCCTCCTTCCGATTTGCCTTTCCTTATAAGTATTCTGGTGTGGGGTTGATGGTTCTTGGTTATGGATTCTAATTCCAGAGCCGACTACTTCGATGGCGCACTGGGGGATGCCGTTGAGCCTTCCTCTTCCCCGAGTGAAGGGAGCCCCTCTCCCCTGCGGGCACTCACGGAAGGAGCGGTTGCCGGTCTCGCTGGCACTCCCACCTCCGCCTCCCCTTCCCACGCGCCGGGACAAGATACACTGTTCAACGAGCATGAGGAATTTAACCGAAAGGGACACCGGCCCTACGTACGGGACTCGACTTCATCGTCGAAGAAGTTGAATGCGTTACTCGTGTTGACTTCAGAACGCCTCGACAAAGAGATCCGGAGGGCGAACGATGCCGAACGGAGAGCTCTGGAGGCCATTTCCTTGGCTAGGTCCGCGAACGAGGCGAAACTTATTGCGGAGAGAGACGCTACGAGGGCGAACGAGGAATTGAGGTTGTACAAGTTGCAGTACGAAAATGCGCAAAGGGAGATTTTCAAAGCACAGGAGCTGATCGATCAGGTTGAAGCTGAGAGGCAGGATGCGGAAGCTGCTGCCGCTCGAGCAAGGTCTACAGCAAGGAAGTTGAAAGAGCAGAATCTAATCTTCGTGGCTAGGGAAGAAGGTAGGCAGCTCGGGTACCAGGAAGGTCTCGCTACCGGTCGGAGAATGGCCTACGAGGAAAGAATAAGAGTTGGTGACTATACGGAAGACTCCGCTTCTGAGGAGGAGGTCATACTCCCAGACCACCCCTCGAGTATACGACTCCGTTCACCCACGCCGGGAACCGGTTCCCGACCCTCATCTCGCCCTCCAGCCGCGAGGCAACCACCTCCCGCACCCCCACAGCCGATGAGGTAAGGAATAACGTTCTATCCTGCAAAAACCCTTCTGACTTGCATCCAGACCTCCAAGTAGAAGCTCCCATACCAACTTTGAGTCAGTTCAACATCCTTCCACGCTAGCAACTCCCATCAAACCACCTCAACCGCTCCATGTTGGAGCACAGCTGCAGCCTATCCTCGTTGCGTCCACCCCACCGCCTAGAAACCGTACGCGAAGTAAATCCGATCCATTGAGCTACCCCCCAGATAATTGGATCCCAGTCGCTGACGAGAAATCGTACATCGCGATCCCGCCGCCTCACCACATGTCACCATCCCCTAGTCCTGTGACGATGGAACCTTCGAATCACCTCCCTAGTCCTGCCCCAGTACCACCGCCCCCTATCATCCCTATGGGGGATACCGGAGACACTTCAACGACAACGAGCGAGACATCATCGGAATCGACCCCCCCGCAGTCGACTGCGCGGGCAAAGGAATATGTATACCATTCTTCAAAGGTTCGCGAACGCGAGGAACGACAACCTCAGAGGTCAAAAACTCCTACACCACTATCGCCTGGTTCGACGAGGATGTCCGATTATGGGATACTCGGCTCACCCCAAGTCGATCCGAAGATGAAGGCGCCCGTTCAGGCTCACCGTTTCGAGATCGAGAGGGGTGGTGCACCGCCAAGGGAAAGGATGCACCGAAGCTGGAGTTTGAGGAAAAAGAAAGAGGTGATGGGGGTTTTTGTTTTCCTCCTTGTGCCGATTGCTCATTGCTTGTCGCAGGCCGAGCCTTCTCCGCCTGTCAGGATCAGTGTTAGTCCTGCACCGGTTCCTCCGCCTCCCGTTGCGGAGGACATGACCGCTGCTCCGCGACCGAGGGGACCAGGCAAATCCCCATTATCCAAACTAACCTCTTCCCCGTCTTCCTCGTCATCTTCCTCAACCCCGACCGCCAAGGGTTCCTCATCTAGCACTTCATCTACTGACCGAACGAAATTAGATGCTAGGAAGGATCCAAGCCTGGGCGGTGATCCGCGGACCACTCTGAGTTGGCTGTTCAAGAAACGGATGAGGGAGCACGTGAATGAGAGAGGAAGTACGAGTAGTAACAGCGTGGATATTACTATCGAGTCTCCGGCAAGTCGCCCGGTCTTTATTGACCTGCTAATAGACTAACCAAATCACCCTTAGTCTGAATCCAACCACTCATTGGACGACGTCAACATTCCCCACGAGAAGCTTCCGCAACCTGCGCTCCTCAGTCCAGACTACAGATTCCCCGTTTTATCTCCAGAACCACCCGCGTCGGCACCCAAAATAACAGGGGAGAACCAGGGCCTCCCGCCTCTGGCGGAGTTCACCAACTTGATATCTCCCGGGCAAGGGAACGTGACCACAGCGGAGTTACCGCCGGGGTTCGTACCGAACCCTCCCCTCTCTGATCAGCTGCGGCATGGTAGTGGCGACGGTGGAGGTGGTGGACAGCCGCCTCGGCGCTCGGCCAGCACGAGGTCAAGACGGAAAGACAAGGACCCGAGTTACGAGGTGGCACCGTTAGCACCTGGGGTTCAATATCCCGCTCCTCCACCCGGGGCGGACATCCCGAGGCCGAGGTCACGAGTGTCCAGGTCTTCCAGGCAAGGGCCGATCCCTGGCGCCCTGGGCACGCCCTAATCGCTCTCGCTCATCACGGGTCACCTTTTTTTTTTTTCCATTTGGCGTATGCATTTTCTCTTCACCATCTTTTTTTCTCTTCCCATTCAGTTGGCCTCCTGTGATCTGCGTGTCGTACGTGGTCACATTGCATACGGGCACATTCCATCGCACCGGTGCTGGTCTTTCGTGACCCACTGTGCGGATGGGTGGACCTCCAGATTAAGCTATCCCGGTTCACGAAGAGCTTGTCTTAAAGGTCATCGTTTCATTCTCGCCATCACCACCGCCCCTCTTCCGCCTGATTTTAATCGGACGAATCGCTCTCCGACTGTTTATCTATCCTTTTTCCGTTCAGTTCGTGGCAAATTAATTGTACCACTAGGCATTCATATTTTCTCCTCTTCACACCTGTCGACTCTGTTCCTCATTTGTTCGCATGTTGTATGTACCTCACCCCCACCACGGCATCTTCACACATCTGTTTGTATCCAGGCTGTATGTACTAGAAGGTCCAAAGGGAAAAATGACCATGCAAATGTCCTTCGATTCCGAGGGGGCAATTGCCTTAATGTCTTACCCTGTCTGAGAGCTTTCATCCGACCCAGTTCTCACAAACGTACAAGCGGAGGGGGGTCGATTACAAGAAGTACGGGTATTCAAAAACAGGGAGAAAGGGAGACCGGGGGGGG
>QFEV01002941.1:0-10120 GCA_003316405.1 Thelephora aurantiotincta
CCGGTAGTGGGGTGCCGGTGATTGACCGTAATCATCCAACAGGAAACACCCGTGTTGCGGATGGGTGGACCGCGCGTGCTCTGGATAGGAAGGTAGAGAACGAGTAGATGTCAAACGATGGGAGCTGAGAGGAGGATACGAAGGGGAAGGAGTGAATTCTGGGGACGACGTCGTGGGTGAGTCCGAAATTATACGAAGATGTGGGATGCGTGGAGGAGCGGGCGCTTGGTTAAGAGGTGCTGGGATCGGGATACCGCGGACATCGGAGAGGCTAAGGCTGGGAGAATCATCTTCGACATAATCAGTGGAGGGAGGGAAGGTACAATTCGGGGGACGCACCTCTGTACCAGGCACGAATGGGGGGAAGCACTGGCCGTTCATCGTCCCGCTGTCTTGAGGGCCCAAGGGTTGGAAGATGGGGCTGCATACCAGCTACTGGAAACGTGACGATGGATGGAGGGGAACGGGGAGTCCTGGAGGATCACAAGATGGATTATCTATGGCCCTGATGCTCGCTTGCCAGCAACTCATTATAGTGCACGTCCTAAGGGATCTTTCTGCTTGACAGACAGCGTCAAAGCGTAACCAGGATGATTACTTAAAAGATACGATCAAAACTCCCCATCAGCGGTTTGCAGGCCGTGGCTTTGAGCGATCGAAGAAGACTTGAAGGGGATTTCCATGGATGGGCGGAATTGAAGGCTGCGCAGGGATATTTTCTTTCAAAAAAAATTGTCGGTGATCATGCAGTTATCAGCCGGGTGGCCGAGATAATCCTCCTGGTCCTTATCCGCTGAGTGGGGTGGAAATAGAAAGGTATGAATGCTACGGCTACCACATGAAGATTTTCCTGGCTGATTAAAAAGGGCGGGCGGGCGATCAGGCGTTCTTCGGAAGTTCCTCTGGCGTCTTGGTGGTCAGGGACAGCGCGTGAAGTCCCCCTTTGAACTCATCTGCGAGCGCGGCGTTCACCATCCTGTGGCGTTGGAGAGTGCTCTGTGAGATCACTCGTGAGGAGGGGTAATTTGCGCGGCGCTGTTTGGAATACACGGACCTTGCCTCTAAAAGCTTCTGATACGATTTGAACCGAAAAATCTGGGTATCCCCCCGTTCGGCATTCCGTGACGCGCACCGAAGTCGAGAGGAGATCACGTACGAGTCTCTCCACTGGAGGAATCGCTGTTCTTCATAGCAGCATGATGTCTATGTTGCCACGAACCATTCGTGATCACGAGCTCCGACGGTCGAAAGAGACGGGTGAGCTTGCAGGGCTATCAGTGACGCCGGGCGAGCAAGGGCTATGCTTGTTGCA
Source organism: Thelephora aurantiotincta (assembly GCA_003316405.1). Lineage (NCBI taxonomy): Eukaryota > Fungi > Basidiomycota > Agaricomycetes > Thelephorales > Thelephoraceae > Thelephora > Thelephora aurantiotincta. Next base: position 1,313 of record QFEV01002941.1, read on the forward strand.
ACGGAGACGGTACCTTGTCCTGAATTGAAGATTCCACTGGACCAGAAACGGCCGATGGATTCGATAGTTGGGCGAGCGTAGCCATGGAGACACACGAAAGGCGAAGAAAAGGAGGCTGTAGGAACGAAGAGATCTTGACCAACATCCTCAGCGGAGGAGGCTGCCAGACTCTCGATCACGCGACGCTGCGCCACCCGGTGGGTCCCAGCTGTCTGTCCGCCTCAAAACCTAGAGTTTATCCAGAACCAGACTCACCATGAGAAGCGAACTTCACAAAGAGCCGCCCCCTGACATCGAGTTTCCACATTTCGACATCATCTACTACGACCAGCCGGAGAGCGTGGGCATCACGGTCAAGATGTCCGATGGCCGAAGCAAGCGTTGGCCAGACTGCGGCAAGACATTCCACGAAGATGGTAGCATCAACGTCTGGGAACCCTCCAGCGAAAGTGTACAGCACCGTTGGAGGCAGAAGATCGGGGAGCTCGTAACAACGACCTTCCTCTTGACCGATGCACATTTCGGAGGTGTGATCTGCACACCCTCTCCCTGACTTTGCTGAGTTCTGTTGGCCCGTCTATCCCACAGTGCATCTCGAGGCGATGAAAGGTCGGCGACAATTCCTGACCGACTTCCCCCCAGGCTATAAACTGTTCACCCAGACGAAGGATGGCCGAACAGATCACTATCTCATTGGTATGGCTTCCGCTCGTGTCTGTCACCTCAGTCCCCAGCGTAATTCCACTTCCCACACCAGGATCTAAATATGCCACCTCCTTCAGGTCACCTAAGGAGTTCTTTCTCCACGTATGGTGGCTTATGACGGGGGCTGATGTGACCTCCGAGGGACTTCCTGATTGCAAGTGCAAGTACTGTGACGGCACTCGCTCCCAAAGAGAGATCATTCGAGAACTTCAACTTCCTGGACACAGTCACAAGGGCTCTGGTCACCATTCCGGCCGCCATGGTGGCGCATCCACAACGGCAACGAGCGAAGCGATCATCATGCAAGCCAAGGATTACAGAAACTTGAAGAAATCGAACACAGGGTATGATCTTGCGTTGTTTCTTTTGTTTGAGCCTTGGTGATTCTCACTGATGTCATCTGGGCACCAGGGTTCAGCAAACAGCCTCCGGAGGAATCGAGTCCGCTGATCGAGCATGACGGACAGCCAGAGGTAGAACAGATCATAAGGTTACATTCAAGTGAATCCCCCTTACAAAATACAACACGATTTCGAACAGCGTTCAATTGGGAATACAACCAATGGACTGTTGCAAAACACCTTGCTCAGAATGACAGACCGGGAGTATCATGGGCCTTAGGGATGTATCCTTTGTTGCTTGAGGTAGACCCACCCCTCACGAAAAATGTGCGCCAAACCTATTTTACTTGTAATGTCGAACTGGCCATACCGTTTAACAACTGCGTGGACGGTATCTCGCGGCAGGTGTGCCCAGGAGTCAACAGTGTGTGTATTTGCGGCGTCCAATTTCTCGGAAGGGTGCAGAAGGCAGTATTCTTCGTGGATATGGCGTTATGGACTGCGGTGGTGGATCAATCGATGGGTGAGAAAAATCTCAACCCTGACTGGTGACCACCTATGCTTCGGTCCAGCTCAGGTGCGCATGAACACTTTGGTAGGTCGCCTAGAAGGTCCTGGACACACGAGACCACCACATGAATGGAGTACAGTTTCGATGACTAACCCCCACAGCACCCTCCAGTACCTCCTTCCTTCACTGAGACCGAGGGTGGGACTGGCTCTAGTTTACTGCAACAAGAGAACTTACGAGACCTCAAAATCTCAACCACAATTCACGAAATTGTTGATACGTTACACCTCGCCCCCATGCCCAGGGGGGTCCATCTCGAGATCTGGATAGAGATGTCCAGCGGGTCTCAAGGAGGTCGTCCTTGCTCACGCGGTTGGACAACCCTGGAACTCGTGCTTGGGCGGCGCGACGGAAGCCGTACCACGCTATCACAATTGCGGTGTGATGTGATAAGTAGTTGGCGAATTGATATCCAAGTACCGAATGTGATGGACAAGACAGCTGAAGCAGTCACGCGTCGGATCTCAATGCGCTAGCCCTTGGTAGCATCTTAGTGGTTAAGGATGAAGAGAGAGTTGGGAGCCATATGGGGTTGTCGGACGGGGGCGAGAGACCAGCCTTTATTGTCGGTGCTCTACCCGGATGTTTGTAAGCTGGATCAACGCGGGTGCACCCCCCAAAGATACCTCACAATGAGTCGAATCAATATATGCGGTCCATGGATAACACCATGTGCACCTCTCCGATGCAACACTAAGATGGGCTTTTTAGCGGAAACGAAGCCAATCTGGTGACGATCGACTCGCTCCTTGTCAACTCTGCTTGACAGTTACCACTCGCATGGGTAGGTAATATTGAGTTGTCCGCAACCCATCTAGACCGTCTGATGAATGGATCAAAGCATCTGGAGAATACCTGAACTTTAATGTCCCACATCCACCCGCGGTGAATGCTTTGGAAGCATTCTCCCAGGTGGAAAGGACGATCAAGGGCGAGATAATCAAGTCCCGCAAACATTGGGACGCCCACGAACCCAAGATGTGGTCGCGTGCGGCACATCTCACCGACAGAGAGCTAACGAACTTCACCCTCAACCGAGACCTCGTCCTCGTCTCCAGCGCAGCGACCACGTACGGGACGATCATCCTAGGAAAGATCAGGATCCCTGCGGTTAACGACGGTGAGGGCGAAGGATTCGTCCACGTCAGGTGCGTTTGTACGATCCCTTCGTAAATCAGGAGGGCGAGTAACGATGATACCCTCAACTTTGTTGGCTGTGATCTAGGATTCACGACCCACCTAACAAAGTATTGTCACTCCTGCTCATCGCTGCAGATTGCACCGCTCACCAAGGAAACCCTGCCAGGGAACAGAAGATGTCGTTTTTCATTCAATATTCACCGACGAAGGTAATCGGGACGAAGATGGGCGACCGACCACCTGGCGGGCTATCCAGTCTACTAAAACTCCTTTAACCTTCTTCAACGAGTGACTTGACCCGCGAAGTTGGTGCTTCATATTTGTACTTACAGCTAGCAGTCCAACACGTATGACCTTACGGTTTCGCTGGTATTGTCCTTGGGGGCAGAAAAGTAAAGTAAAAAAATGACAGTGACGAGATTCGAACTCGCGCGGGAAACCCATCACGGTGATTGGCTAGTTCCTAAACGTGACGCCGTAACCACTTGGCTACACTGCCGCTGACCGGCTCTTGGGCACTGTCCATTCGTTATCAGTTGGCCGGAACCGGACCTGGGTTGCGGAACTTTACCATTATGATTTTTCGCCTCTTCGCTTCGCCCCCCGCCGAAGTGAGGCCACCACGCTGATTTCGCCTGATTCTGTCTGTCTTGTTCAACTTCAACCATGGACAACGATAGCATTACTGGCTCTTCAGCCTCCTCCTGTTCGTCCTCGTCGCCCACAACGCCCGTTTCGACCCTGTTTGGCGGTCGCAGGCACATCTCCAACCCCAAATCCACCCGTCTTGATCCTGCTCCCGACGAAGTCGATCCGGTGTCGTTGGTTGGAAAAACGTTGGTTCAAGTACGCAGGTCGCCGAACCACCCTAGCATCGCCCTTCACTTTTCCGATAAATCATCGTACCAAATCCGAGTCGACGGGTACAACCCGCAGTTCCCTGGTCTCAACAAAGTTCTCGAGATGAACGCCAATTCATACGGGATATTCCCAGAGAGCGGCGGTCAGACTAACGTCAACCTGACTGTCGACCGGTGTGCTTCGATTACGATGCGTGACAAGGCGTTTGACGCCAGGAGCACGAAGGAGACGACCTGGGACCAGACCCATCTTGGGATCGTGTTCAAGTTTAGGGAACGTGACGGCTGGCATTGCCTGTGGGCGATGCTCGCTGACAATGATAGCTCTACGGGGCTATGCGTCTTCAGAAACTTCGAGGACGTCTATATCGCCCAGGTTCCTGCACGCCCACTCAACAAGGGTCACAACAAACGGCGTTCCCGCCATGAACGTCAAATCAGAATCTAATGGTGCGTGCCCTAAAACGCTGGCGTATGGTCTCTCAATTGACCACCGTTTCAGCTGTAGCGAGTGCTCTCTGAGAAAAATTGCTGTCATCTTTTTATCTATTGCGTCCACCCAATGTTGTCTGTAACCTGATGTGTCTGTTTCTTTGCCCCCATGTTGCCCATTCCCCGTCTCCCCCGTGTTCTCTTTGTCCGAATGTTTTCACTAGTCCACCGTGTTGTTGTACGACGACTACCCGCCCATTGATGTTTTCCCACCTTGTTACCACTTCGACTACGTGCACACAGGACTCGTTTTCGTATACCTCCATAGATTCAGGTGTCCCCATGGTAACGATATGCAATAAATCACCATGGACCGCGTTTGGAGGCCGGACCCTAGGTGGCCTTACCGTAAGGGTATGTAAGTGTTCCGCAGCCCATGGAATGGATCCTATGTGGTTTCTCGGCGTGAGCGTGATCAATCTTGATGTTTCGTTCCTGTGATCCAACATGAGGGAAGGAGAGAAGGGAATCCACGAATATTTTGAATGAATCCCAGCGCCGCCCCACGTATAATGCATGTCTCCGCTAGTAATCACCCAGCGCTCGGCGTATTGAATTTTACCCTGCTTCCTGAGAGAGATGGCCCTGGGAGCGACCGAGGATTTCATTTCCGCTCTGACGATCCGCACCAGCCACGCAGTTATGAGCAGAGATCTAGGCTCGAGCGAAGACTGTTTGAGTTAATCATACGATGTGCCTTCGTTCAGGCGCGCGTTGAACGGGAGGGAGGGGATATTTGTCTGTTGGTACCTTGCAACTCGGTAGATCTTGGGGGGAAGCAAGGCACAATCTAAGCGGGGTGAAGAAAAACGCGGTCCCGACAGAGTATGTTGACGGGCGCTGAATGACGGGTTTATATGCCGGAGGCAACAATGGTCCGGTCGTTCGAGGGTGGCTGACATTCACGCCAGACCTAGAAGATAACCCCATGCAAGAACCACCGGAGGAGGAGGGAAGGGGGTTGTAACGTACATATCAGGTGAGGGTTCTGGTCCATGGGAAAATTCGGGCGAATAATTGGGATGCGTTAGAGTAAACTAGTGGGTGGGTGATATAGTGGACAATGGACGAGATGGAATAACTGCTTAACCTGCTCCCGATCATTACCATACGCCCCACCGGAGGACGCCTTGAGCGTTATGAGCCAACACAGCGGGCATTCTCAGAAGCAATCACTCTCAAAGAACGGCGCCGGACGTCTGGGAACGACGTTGGTTACTGAGAGAGCCAGCTGGGTGCTCACAAACACGCCTTTGTGGTGAGCGACGAATCTGCGGCCTATGCGGTTCCCCGCTACGCATCAGCGGCCACTATGTCGCCTGATGTACCGCTCGGATAGACCGCTTCTGGTCGATAGAGAAATACCTTCTCGGGATGGAACCGGCCCCTGGAAGGTGTGTAAATGCTCACCTTTCGGGCGTATTGGCCAGAATCGCACGACCGGATGGAGCTCTCGACCGTTCGAGCGGCCCACACAGTCAGAAATCAGCAACCACATGTCAAGTGAGAGCGAGTGGGATCAGGACCTAGCACGCATGGGAATTTCCAGCCCTGTAACGCCTGCGGAAAGCGAGGGAGATCTAAAACTAGATCCGTCTATTCACCGCAGCCCCACAGGTTTAGCAAACCTTCCCGGCCAACGAAACCGCCTTGCGCTCTCAACGGGGTTTTTAGTCGGACAAGGAGGGAAAAAACGCCACGCCAGGGTTTCCCACGATTGGTAACAGCTGGATCAATGTCTTCCGCCGCCAACCCCGGGAAAACACCAGCGAGGGTCACCTTCTCCTACCTCACCCCGAACAACCTGGGCGTGGTGCGGAAGCTCAACTCGGTCCTTTTCCCAATAAAATACGCCGAGAAATACTACAGGGATATCCTCGCTCCGGAGGTTGAGGAATTCTGTCAACTCGGTGAGCGCGCCCCTTTAATCGCGCTTGGAAAAAGCGTTCTCGCACCCCTCATGTTCTGTGGATGGATCTAACCAGAAGGGTCATAGTGTATTACAATGACATTCCTATCGGAAACTTCACGTGTCGTTTGGAGTCCGAGCCCAAAGGGCGCACCTCTCTCTACCTGATGACAATGGGCATCCTGGCGGTGCGTTCGTGCCTTTGGGCGGCCTGATCTTCCGCTCCTGGATGTCTAAATGACACGTTTTCCCCCTCTCTCCCTTTCGTTGTTAGCCCTATCGGTCGAGAGGTGTCGGTTCTCAAGTGATGAAAGCGCTAGTAGACTCGGTCACTCAGTCGCAACCTTCGAAGATCGACCGCATATACCTTCACGTCCAGGTCTCGAACACGGCTGGGAAGGCGTTCTACGAACGTCACGGATTCAAAGAAGCCGGTCTCCACAAGGACTACTACAAAAAGATCGAGCCCAGAGACGCTTGGGTGCTTGAAAAGGTCTTCACAGATCCTCCTGCTGGTTGATTATCTTGCCGTCGGCGGCCCTAAGGGATCGTGTGATAAATATCCACCAAGCCTAGTGGCCATCTTCTATAGTTAGTGGCATTAGTCAATTCGGTGTTTCTCCCATCGCTCCCCGTCCCGGAGTCCGCAGCTCGTGTCTACGAACTAACACGATCCTTAACACCACCCACATCGTAGAAGACGGGAGTTTACCTATTTAATCAATGCATAGTTACAATTAAATAACAAAACAATGGATGGTGTGAAAAGCAGTTCGATATCAACGGACTCGGGTGTGTGTATTGGATGAGAGAGAAAAAAACTTTTGTGTCGCAGAAGGTCTGGATCGGAGTCAATACAATGAAAATATCATACAGGATTGATACTCACCACCATCAGCGTTGTAAGGACAGAAGTCGCGAATGGATTACCCCTGCTTCAGTAGGCCGCACTTCTTGACGGTCTATGGCTCTGCGATAAACACCAGGAATCACGAGAAAGTTTGGTATGTCTCCCATACCTGGTGCCGCTTGAGGGCGTCCTTGCGGGTGAAAGTCTTTCCACACGATTCGCAGAGGAAAGGTTTGTCCCCAGAATGGGTATCCCGATGTCGCTTCAAGTCGTGCTGACGATTGAAGGATAAAGCGCACATATCGCAAGCGAACGGACGCGGGGGGGAAGCAGGATATTGCATGGAACCGTCGATCGGCGACTGCGGCACATATGTGGTTTGGGCCTGGTAAGGCATCTGGGCCGCTTGGGATCTATGGGAACCTGAGGAGCCATCGTAGGTGTTGTTGTACGGATTAGGGTTGGTCACAATAGGAGGCATCGATTGCCGGGGAGAGTATGACGTAGGGGAACTTGGATCACGATTACAAGAATAATCGTTCTGATACTCTTGACGCATCATGGCGTCGATGATGTGTTCTTGAGGTATCGCTTGTCTCGGCAGCTGAGTGTGAGCGTACTGTTGTGGGTTATGGTGGGGGAGAGAGTGAGGTTGGGACACGGTGGAAGCGCTCCAGGTGGAATGGGGGGAAGAGTAGGGGTAGAGGGTGGTGGGATCTCTCCTTGTGTCCATGAGAGCGATGCTGGATGAGAGCGGGTGGGAGATGGGTACCGGACCGTGGATAGCGGCAGCAAAGGACGTGGACTGGAGAGTTCATATATGGGACGGTTTGGCGCTGAAGGAAATGCGATCACATTTTCGAGGTAGAGGAAAAGGAAACGTTTCAGGTACGATTCCCAGAGGAGAAAGTGCCACCCTGTTGCCACCAGAGTAAGGATGGAATGCAGAAAAAAGACCGGCGAGTCAGCCTCCGCAAGTGTCGCAGGAGCCGAAAGCGGTTAGCGAGGGGATAGACAATGACACTTTGTGAAGCCTTCAGTCATGAGCTTCCGAAAGAGGGGCGTCCTTAACGTAGGATGCAGTCTCTCCCAGGCACCGACGGGAAGGAAGGAATCGATAGATCACCAATTTCTCGCGAGAAAGATTTCCCACGTCAAGCGGAAAATTTGATCCTGGTCGATATTGGAGGACAAAGAGGGACAAGAGCAATTGAGAGCCTTGTCAAGAAGCGGCCACAAGACAGAGGTGGAGCGATGGCTGTCAAAGCCTCAGCACCAGCAGGGGGGGAGGGATCAAGGCAGAGGGAAGGAGCGGCAGACAGACGGCGAGAAAGCGGTCCACGTCGAGGATCCCAGGTCGGTTGTGCGGCCAGTCTCAGCGAGCGTTCCCACAGACGGTGGGCTAGTCTGGGCAAAATCGGGGACCCGGACTGAGAGTGTGGCTTTTTTTTGAGTGCGAATCTGGTCGCATCACCAGAGGGTGGTATGAGTCTAATCATGACCGCGATTGCCCCCGCGCCGGATCGCGGTGCTGGAGGGCACTCGATTAAGCCTAGGGTCTCCCTCTCCATCCCCCGCATTCGCTCTGCCTGCCGAGAACGTCTTGGCCAGCCAACTTGGCGACGCGGCATCCATGATGATTGCCCTGTAGAAACAGCCGCACATCTAAGCGACTGACCCCGAACCTTCCCGACCCCCGAGCCCTTATAGGTAACGCTTCTTAGCACTCGCCGTTCATCATCCGCAGCCAGCGTTTTCGTTAATCCAGCGATGTTATCCCCCAGTCTTCAGACACGGCGGATCTTGTCGCTCTGTCTGGTGTTCGCCTTGCTTCCCATCCTGGCCAGAGGGGAAGAAACCGTGTTTGATGTAGGTCAGACGCTCATTCAGACCTGATCGATCCAGGGCCTCTCACACCTCGTACTTTGGGATGCTTAGCG
>QFEV01002955.1:315-11068 GCA_003316405.1 Thelephora aurantiotincta
AAGACTTGTCCACAAAGGACACAGATCCACACCCACTCCTGGTGTTTCTGCAGTCCCAGCCTAAGAAGGCGCTCTCGAGGCTCTATCAACGGCCTTCGTCATGTTTGTGTATCTTTAGGTTCTTGTTCTACCCCTCTGGTCAAAATGGGAGTCGACTGACCCGTGGGTGGTTGTTGCTTGCGCTCTAAGGTTGCTTGGACCGCTAGAGAGGCAAATTGTTGTGAATATTCTTTGGCTGGATGGCTCAATACCCGCTTCCACTATGTCGTCGTGGGTCGTACGCGAGGGGAAAAAGTCAGTTTTATGAGTTATTCCTTGCGGCATCCACCTTCATCGTGCGCTCAGGCTCTAACCTCGAGCCGAAATGTCCCAGACAGTACGAGCAAGCACTCATAGAATTGTCGAGGATCGACGTCCTGGTCAACTCAGCCACCGAACTCACGCTTTCCGCCACGTTCAAGGCTAGCTTACGACAAGCGATCACTGGGGGGTATGCAGGAGCGGCAATGTAGCTCGAAAATTGACCTGATAGCTTCCGTCTTAGGGGTTCTACTGGAAGTTTCGGAGTCCCATTGTCCGGAGATAGCGAACACCCAACCCCAAGCATTGCCACGTTGGATACATATGCCCTCGAGAAGTGGGAGGTAATTTGTCGGGAAGCACGTATTTGAATACGCATTGAACACTATTCTCCAGTCGATTCTCCATTACATGGTCTCTTCCGGGACCGGTCTACCATCAGCGAAACCACCTGCTGGTGTGGAGTTCCTACTGGAACGGAGCGGTCTCATGGCGAAGGCGAGGTAGTGTTCATTGCAAATTTCTCGGGAACGAGGTTAACGCTCTTCCAAAGAGAAATGTCTTCTTCACAGATCACGTCCTCCGGATTCCAGTTCCTTCTTCACACGCCCCATGACCAGCTTTGGGCGTTATTGTTACAGTACCTCGAGATGAGTGAAGTGTGTGGGCTGCGCATTCACATGACCAGATCTCTAAACCAGATTTAGGAACGGAAGACGGATATTGTGGAGGTGATCAGTTTTCTATTCATGTTGTCAACAATGGAGCTTGGGAAGGCAAGTGGACCTCCAAGCGTTCTCTCGGCTACCCAGCCGACCGTTCATTCAGGAGTATTCAGTCGACACTCTGACCCAAGAGCATATGTTGTCCGATCTACGTGACTATGGGCTGGTCTGGCAAAGGAAGGTGAGCAACTATCCCAGTTAAGCGATTACGTTTTTTCACACCGTCGATGATATCCAGGCAACGCCAAGGCGCTTTTCTCCAACGCGCCTTGCGACCACGCTCACGTCGTCGCTCCCCCCTTTGCCTACAGCCACCGGGGCTAGTGGTGTCGGATCTGAGTCCAAGGGTGAAGGGTTCATCGTTCTGGAGACAAACTATCGGATATACGCGTACACAGGTCCGCTGATGCTCCCTTGCGGATCCCACCGGGGAGGATCCCACTTGACACCACCATCACCTCTTCAGATAACCCGCTACAAACTGCGGTACTGAATCTGTTTGTCAGCCTCAAATCTCGATTTCCAAACCTCGTGGTTGGCTCGATCACGCGCGACAGCGTGAAGCGCGCTTTGATGAATGGTATAACTGCTGACCAGGTCGGTTGTTTTCAATATACACTCCAAGAGGAATGGTTTGTTGACGGTGGCGTTCCTACCAAATTTAGATAATCAGTTACTTGACCACGCACGCGCATCCCCAGATGAGGAAGAACGTGAGTCCTTGAGCCCGCCCCCCCTCATGCAGTTCGCCTGCCCGGTCACATGTGGTTTCTTCCGCTCGCTGATTGCCTTCCCGCGAACCCGCACCGTTCAGAAACCATTGATACCGGTGACTGTCCAAGATCAGATTCGGTTGTGGGAGTTGGAAAAGAACAGGGTCAAGTCCGATGAAGGTACGGCGCTTATCTCCATTAATATGATGCGAACCCCGCTCCTTCGTTGTCCCGCCAATTTATGTCGCGTGTGATCTGTGTCCACATGTCAAATTGACCTGCCTCGCGCCTTTATCTACAGGTTATCTATACACATCCTTCGCCTCGTTGGCTGATTATGAATACGTGCTGAAACATGGAAGGGAGCTGGGTGTTATCCTGTGGGAGAGCGCAGCCAAGAGGTGCTTCTTCACTTCAGTAGAAGGACACGCAAGTATCCGGTTGTTCATCGAACGGTCGGGCCAAAACCAGCAGAACAACCGTGGTTGATCCACTTCCCAGTACGCTTTTGTCTAATCTAATCTAATCGTCGTCCGCACCACATTAATGCGGGAGATCCCATCGGCTGCACCGCTCGAAGCAGGTCCTGGTGATAGTGTTTGGGACGTTGCCCTCGATGTTTACGGCATACTCCTTAGTCTTGACCACCTGAAGAGGTCCAATTGTAACCGCAAAGATGCACCTTCCCGGGGCCTCTCACATCTTGGGGGCTGAATCGATATCTCGACGGGGTGAGACTTCTATTTTGCCTAGTGCTACAGGGTTTCAAATTAGTGTCCGGAACTGTACACGGACTAATGTAGCTAATGGGAATGGGGGAGTTGGCAATGAATAAGTAATAGTGTAGGGAGCTTCCATGACCACGACATCAGATTATGAGAGACAACAATTGTACCGATACGAGTAAAGCGATGATGAAAGTAGAACAGCATTTCGAGGTCTGATAGGGGAAACGAAACGAGGGGGACGGACATCGCGGGATTCTTCCGCAAAGGATGTTAGGGCGAAAGAGAGAGGGATAATCATGGGGGTATTGAGACAGAAAGGAGAACGAACAATTCAACAGGTAGAGCGGCACATATACACTACCCCCTTTCACCAAAATGAAACGACGTTAGATAACGGAGAACCCGAAGTGGTTCCCACTAAGGGGTACGGTGTTGTTGTTCTGGGAATGGCATATAGTAGCCGTAGGGATTATACTGGTTGTAATCGGTGTCGTAGGCCACAGGATAGGAAAGGTCATTAGACTGGGCATTGTAAGTCATGCGCTGATAATGGTAAGCCGATGGAACGGGGTCGTTGTAGTTCGCGTGCGAGGTGTGACCCTGGTGATTTGAATGGTGTTGATCGTTTGTCGAGTTTGGGGAGGAGTAGTTCGATGATGAGAAGCTGGGGGAAGGATAGGAATGACGCGAGCTGTACTCGCGGTGTGGTGCGGGGGTAGCAACGAGCGTGTAGCCCGATTGATGGGGGGTCGTTGAGGACCCGGCGGAATGCGTACCGGGTTGTTGGTGTGATTCGTTGGGTTGCGGTAAAGAGTACCTCGGTGTGATCGGATGCCCTCCCCGATCGAGTGACCCTGTTCCCTGGGGCCTCCAAGGTGACGCCTCTCTCGGGCTCGAGGAGTCGGAGAAACTCGCGTTTGAGGGAGAAACCGTCCCGTGCGGGAAAAGCCCGGGTGCGGCAGAAGACGGTCCAGGTCCAGCCTGGGTGGGCGATGCCTCGCCGATCCCACCCATGTAGCGAAATACTTCTGGAATGACTGGAGATTGTGCAGGGCTGGGACCGACAGGACTCCGTGGTTTAGCCGGACGGATCGCTCGGGGACGTCGTGAATTCCGAATCACCAAACTCGATGATTGTCGCTCTGGTTTCGCCGTCGCCTCCGTACGCACAGCTGCAGGTTGGGATACAGTCCGCGGAGCTAACCGGTATTGAGAAAGCCGAAGTGAATCACTATCGTGATGTTCTTGACTATAACATACGAGGAATGGGATGAGCGTCGTGGCCGGGATTTCATGCGCAAAAGCATCATGTCACACGCACATATCTACAACGGAGCCGCCACCATTAAGGTCGATCCTTGGCGGATAGCGAAAGTTGCTCGCATCCAAGAGGTCAGGTGGAATACCCAAGGTCATGATATCCAGTCGTCGGGTTGGCCGTTGGAGTCGCTTAGAACGGAAGTCGTCGTCGGTATAATAGGAGATCAGGTGGTATTGGGTCCCGTCCGCGCAGACGGTGATCGTCTGTCACAAAATTGGTCGGACCCACATTCCAGAGTAAGGGGCGATTGTACTTGCCTTCTTCACTAATCCATCTGGCTTGAGCATTACTTGTGAATCTGATTCTTTCGGGACGACCTTCCTACGAGAGAAGGCGCTATCTGATTGCAACGCTTTGCCGGTATAACTGGTTCGGCCACTGTTTCGGCTAGCCAACTCCCGATACAGCTAGGGAAGATGGGTTACTATCCGTGATTCTTTCCTGGTCTTAGCGATGGAGAGCGTACTCACAAGGAAGTTTCCTGCAATGCGTGATGCCGACCAAGAGAGACCTTCAGTCCAACGCCTGATACCGCTCTCCTCGACACTGAACACGAACACGGCACCACTTCGAACGATGGTTGCCCGTTCCTCCTCATTCAATCTGCGGGTGATACGGGGGATGACGCCTTGACGAGCAGCTTGAATCAACCGCAGGGCGTCTGCGGTCGTCTCCACAAATCCATGGAACGGGACGTCCGGAGAGCTCGTGCTAGGATGCGACGTGCTGGTTGACATACGGAGGGGGGGAGCAGCGGGATGCTATGGGAGCAGTACTGGTGCTCGGTTATATATGAGCGACTACGAACACGGAATCTGTGCATGGTCCTCAGTGAATCGATCAAATCTCAACCCCGAGGTTCCTTTTCACTCACAGGGGACGGCTTTGCCTTCGGCTGCGATAAATCAATTTCGATTATCGCCGGTGTGTTGGGGATAGAAAAAACATCTGATAGGCAACCGCAAATTGTTCGTTTACTTCCGGTCCAGCGCAAGGGCGCACCCATCCGGAGTCCCAGTTCATTACGGGATGTTTGTGTCCAGTTGCTGCAAGTGGCCAATAGGTACCGAGACCATTCAACCACAAGTTTATGACGCAGCCACTTCCCGTGACTGGCCGTCAGGAAGACGTGTCGGCACTGTCCCACCAATCCTTGTAATGCTGGCAACCCCGCGCCCCAGGGGACGGGAGAACTGATTCATCAAGAGTGATATATGAAAAAATACCTGGAAGAAATGGGAAAGAAAACGTTCAACACGCGTACATGAGCAATCGGTTGGAAAAAGGCAAAAGACATAGAAAGATGATCGTTGTGCCGGAACTCATTAGCACTCCTCGTTGAAATCGCAGGGCAGCCTCACTTGTTTGGTGCGCTGGCCCCTTTGATTGTACAACGATTGGGAGAGAGGTTGTATCAGCAACTGGACTGACCTATTTGGGATCGTATCCGGTGGACCACTCCGCATCGTGCCGTCCAGCAACGTGTGCTGGGCATGCCCGCTCTGTCAGGTCATGCTCGACCAGCTATGTAACCGTATCTAGCCAGTGCCAGCAACAACCTTTCACCCTGTCGTCAGGCGCAAATGACGTCAACGCTCGCCCAAGTCAGTCCACCTCATCGCAGCAATCAGCCCTCGGCTATCTCCTAGAATCCTCTTTATGGAAGGCTCGTGCCAGGACCGACCGATATCGCGGCAAATCGTACCTGCCCTTCCCCCCACACTTTGCAGGGATCCTCCTCTCGGCCACTGCCGTGACAAGTCCCAACTCCGACTCCGCGAATATCCCCGCACAGCCAAATGGCGACCTGCCAAGAACAGTACGTACGTCTCAAACCTCAGGGTTTGACCGCCGTCGTCGTCAAGAGAAGTCCTAGGCGCGGTCTATCCGTCATCTCCGCAAGGGGTGTTGGCGCCTCTTTTCACGCCAGGGGGATTATCTCGGTTTTCTGGACGTTGGGACAACCACGCGTGCCTCCGCCGAGCCTTAGTAGTCACGTCCCACATGGGCTCAATATCAAGTAAAATCTGCTGGGTATGAAGCTTGCCCCCGCGTGGCGCTTGCGGCACGCTTGACATCGTTCTCTATTGATCACGGAGATCGACGTTGGATATTCATTCTTCACACACGTCCTTGTCTCCGCCCGACGACTGGAAGACGTGCATATACGGCATGAAACGTACAGCGGAGAGCTCGTTCTGACGCCCCTTCCTTCAGTGAGACGATCCGTTCCTATTTTGAATCTCTGGCATCGTATACCATTATTCAGTGCCGTCTAACTCGAGGTGTTCACGCGAATGAACCCCATTGGGTCAGGTGTACCCGTATCTCCGTGAGTAAGCTGTACGTACTGATCCTGTAATGACCCCCCGCTGCGGTGTAGGGTTCGGCATTCAATGGTAAACGTTTCTCAAGTTGGAAACCGTCGGCTCGGCTACTCTCCCTACAAGGTCGCCCTAAGGTGAGTATGTGATTGAAGGTACACGACCTCTAGCGCCGAAGAAACTCACAGGGTCCCGGGGGCCCACGTTTCGTACCAGATGGCGGGCCACCTTTGCCTTGGGTGGCACCGATGTCCAGCCTTCCAATTCACCCGCTGGGGAGGGGCTGGAAATAGAAGCTTCATTGTTTATGCCGTAAGGATGCCTCTCGCAGCCAAATACACCGTTCCGCTTACCATTTTCATCATCAAACCGACACCATGCTATGTCGTTATCGGGTAGACGCCGGTTTTCGAGCTTTCCGTCGGTTCACTCGGAAGGGAGATGCATCATATTATTGCCTTGTGGTTCCCCGGCAGATGGAATCCCCTATCCTGACGGCCTCACTGTGGGGGTGTGGCTAGGAAGGAATTTCCGCCTTCCGATGGCTATATAACGCCAGCCGCTCCGCAGAACAAAGGAAACCCACCCCACCACGGTTCCTCGCCCAGCCCTTCATGAACACACAAACGCAACCCACTATTGCCCACACCCTATCGCTGCTCGAGCGCTGCGCCCTAGAAATTTTGGAGAGAATCGCGCTTTTTGCCGTCGAAGACAGATTCATAGGACCTCCGTCGGATCTGTTGGCTCTTCTCACGACTTCAAAGACCATCGGTTTTGCTTTATCACCGAAGAATAACAATAGCCTCTATGCCAAGATTTTCGCACTCAAGTTTGACACTGCCGCTGCCTCAAGACGCCTCGGCCGGCGGCGGCTCACGAGTAAATCCCTCGCCACCGAGCTCCGCCACCGATTCGAAGCACTGAGGAGGATCCGCATTGGCGCCACCGATAACTATCATATACTTCAATACGATCTGTGGACCGTATTCTTTATCCTCCTCGAACACGACCACAAGAATGTGCTACAACTAACAGAATGGGCAAGAGCACATACATTCGTGCAAGCCGTCTTGGAGCGCTGGCTGGGAGGAGGCTACAGGCGCGAATTCGGCGAAAGTGTAGGCGGCTTGGTGTGCACGATCATCTGGCAGCTGGTGCGTGAAGGTCAGTTGTGTGAGGTTTATACGGCATTTGATGGTTGTTTTGACCCATAGTTGACGCCAGCCGACCTCACGGAGCAACTACGGCGGAAGCTCCAAATTTTATTGTACGCTCATGTCCTTTGTGGATACCGGGTCGGTGGTTTCTGTCCCGATTTCTGTGATGTCTCTGACTTGTACAATAGTATTCTTCATTCTACGCCTCCGAGGAGTTCTTTTTCGTTAGAGGACGCCCCGAAGAACTGGTAGAGCGCATACGGGGCAACCCTCCCGCATCCACGCACGCACAGTTTTATGGACATACCATCGCAATCGCCCCGCCACCGTTGGCATCAGCCTGTCTGTCGGTTTTCATGACTGCTATGGAGCCGGGTGCATTGCGTTACACTCCAGGGTACATGGACGAATACATCTCCGGTCGGACGTTCAGTGAAAGAATGGACGACGAATGGTACAGACTCGTAATGTGTCATAGTACAACCGCCGCTCGTAGCTCGCTTGACGGGAGCCGCTTCACCCCTTCAGCTCTAGTCGGCTCGTGGACGGGCAAAGTTCTCGTACGCCTTTCAATTCTTTGACTTCAATTCAGTCCAATCGCACTGACTTCGGGCCACCTAACCAACTGGCCGACAGGTCCCAAACCTTGTCGAGTTCAGAGATCTCTTGCACTCCAACCAGAACCCGCTCACTGTCCCCATGAAGTTCTTTGAAGCGGAGATGGAGCTCCGCGAACATCACTATTTTGGTGATGAGATACCCCTTATGGCGGATCTAGCTTTGGACGAAACCGGTGGCGATCTTCTCAAAGCGTGGATTCCTCGAGGTGCCACATGGAATGAGCGTAACGTAAGCGTGCTGTGCTCCCTTCTTCAAATTTCCCTTTGTCTGCGAACCACTTCCCCGCTTCCGCGCGAAAAGTGGCGCGGTGGTACTTTACGAAATCGAATTATGAACGCTAACTCGAGGCTTCTGGATTTTGTTCGCGGATTTGAATAGGGCTCGCTTGAAGTACACGATCCGACTAAAGATCATCGAGCGGTGTACAAGACTTATTGGGCCAACGCCGAGAACCCATTCGCTTCCGAGCACGTTCGGGAAATGCGCTTGATCTCTGACGACTGGACCGACCCGGAAGAAGAGGAGTTTGGACAGCTCGAGGCTGAGTTCATCAACAGCGAACCTGGCGACCCAGACGAAATTCAGGGGTTGGTAAATAATCCATCGTATGTCACCGACGACCAGTGGGAGCGCACAACAGAACGCGACGGGTCCGGCATCCGGGATATTTTGATCACTGGAACGGTACGTCTCGGATCCAGTTCTTAATCTCTCTTAATCCAAGTTTCGCGCGCCTGTTAGCGCCGGGTTGTGGAATCCAACACTTGGGTTTCCACCCCTTACCATACATATCCTGACCGTTTCCCGGACCAAGTCCCTCGGCGTTGTACGAAGAATGAATACTGATTATCATCACGGCGATCGCCCTCCTGGATCCTTTTGGTGCAATGTACAGATGAAGACCGGCGATCTTGACCATCCGCTAGTGGGACGCATCCGACCTTGGGATGCTTTGATTATCCTGCTCCGCCGGCCGGTGAGTATCTCAAGACCCATTTCTCACTTGCTTCTCTTTTCTCTCTTCTTTTTTTTCGAACTCCTTCATTTTTGTGGTTCCGGTCCCGTTTTTTCGCCTTCTATTTTTCTTGCTGATGGGACCCGTGGATTCCTTGGCTCGCTCAACCTTGCTGATTTTCATTTCATGATGTCTGACTGACGACCTTGAACTGCATGCGTTCTTTTTTCGCCATCGCACTGCTCTACATGGTTCCCTCCCCTTCGATTTGTCCCGCTGCACCTCAACTCGCTTTGCAATGATTCGCGGCGCGACACGTTACGGGGTTCCGCATCCTGTAGAGATCGCCAGACGATCCTCCGGCATTCAATTGGGTTTTCAGGGGTTATATACACGCAGAGAGGCACATCGTTGGGCGATGGAAACAAACGCACACCCCGGTTGGGGAGATTGGGTGGGAAGGAGGCTTCATGTTCAGGAAGGATTTGTGATCGCAGAGGTAGAGGTTTATTGGATAGTCACCCTTAAAAAGCTTAACGTTACGTCCTCCTCTCTACCACACTAATATGCTTTACTGTTTCATCAAAACCCAAACCCCCGAGTCAAACCGGCAGTTTGGTTTGTTTAACTTGCTGTACGCGGCGTGGCTGATGTACGTGGGATATTATGGATTTATGTTTGGACGCTGGTCTGTGGCCCCGTTTCCGGCGGATGATTCATTGTCGCGACCTTGGCTGGTCTAGTCTCGGACGCTCTCCAAGGACAAATGCGAAGGGAACCGGAGTCATTGATGGCGATAATCTTGCCTAAGGGACAACCCGAGAGGGAAAACGATGAGTGGGGGCGGTCTTTTTGCTTCTGTTGTCGGGGAGCTAGGGGATAACTGGAAACGTCGAGACTTCTCGCATGCTGTTACGGCACGTTGGCCTCGGGGTTCGAGAATCCTTTCTGGATGTGTGGAGGGGTACCCTGCGTATGTATTCTGTTCTTATCTCGCGCCACAGAAAGATGTAAAGTGGGTGGTGATAGGGCTCTGAAAGAATGGAATACGTAGAATGACATTGTGGATTGAGCGAGCGACCCCGCGTAGGTGCGGACAATACATGTCAAAGCACATGGATGCAATGAGGATTGAAGTATCGGGTGGTCACCTATTTGGATGATAGCTTCCGCCCATACGAGCCGGTGTTCCGGTAATTCTCTCCCCGGGAGGTCCCGCCAGAATCGAATCATTCGCGCCGGGTAGATTGTGGCCCATCATTTTTTCCGAAAACGCTATTGCGCAGATCGTTGATCGTCCGGTCGGCAACGGTGAGGTCCCAATTGCAGGTGGATTTCCGTTGTTTTGCCGGGGCGACCCGCCAGGCACACGAGTGATTGGATGGTGGTCATGGTAGACGTCTTGATTGAACCGGTAGAACTTTCAAACCATTAGTGCGTTCGTGTTATGTATAGATGTGGTATACCTGGAGTTGTACCACGCGTTTCACTGGGCGTCGAGTGCAGCCGAGGAGAGCCGCTTTTAAAGTTCATTCTTGAAGCAAATACGGATACATAACCCGTGGTCTGTTGACTTGTGGCAAAGGGTCCAGGTGAAACGACGGGAGGTCTCCGTGTGGTCCTGGGCTAGTGCTGAACGGGTAAGACAGCAAGACGACACCAGGGCAGATTTGAAGGGTGTCGTATGCAATTCCGTGCGAACAGGACCAGATGTGATATCCAGTGGTCAGTCAACGGCAAATACGAAAAAGATGGCCGACAGTGACAGGGAGCTCGTCAATGCTGGATCTTCGATTGAACCCAAACTGCGCCCTTGAGGATGCGAGCCCGAGCTTGAAGTTTGAATTTGGAGTGCCACTACGGGCTTCTTCGCTTGCAAAGATAGGACCTTTTCTAAAGCTCCCTC
>QFEV01002970.1:0-15341 GCA_003316405.1 Thelephora aurantiotincta
GACCATACTTGAATGGGCTCGATGAGCGGTTCCGAAGGCATCGTTCACGTAGACGTCACCAAGTTTTGTGAGGTTCTGACGGAATTCCGCAACCTTGGCGGGGTCAGCTTTGACCTTGTTGCCCTCCTTGTCCTTTGCAGACCCTTCCTCCTCGATGTGGAAGCGGAGGTTCTCCAAGAGGATGATAGAACCTTCTGGGGCGGAATCAACGGCCGACTCTGCATCGGGGCCAACACAATCCTTGGCGAATACAACATCCTTGTTGAGCTGTCGGCTCAGTTCAACTGAGACGGGTTTGAGAGAGTATTTGGGGACGACCTTCCCATCCGGACGACCGAGATGGGACATCAGGATGACCTTGGCGGCGCCTTTAGACGAGGTGAGCCGAGCCGGGACCACGGTGTGGGGAACAAGCCAAACCTTTTTTAGTGGCATGCGTGATGGTGGGCAAAGCCGCGACGATGCGCTGATTCTCGAGATTAGCACGGCGAAGCCTGGAACGACTTCTGATGCTTACAGCGGGATTCGTGATCTTACCATCTTGCATGGGGACGTTGAAGTCGACCCTGATCAAGACCCGTTTACCTTTGAGGTCGACGTCGGTAATGGATAACTTGTTTGCGATGGACATGATGAACGTCAAGGAAGAAAAGAGGCAACGAGCGTCAAGATTGATTTCAACTCCTAACCGCGATCATGGAGGCGGCCTCGACGCCGGCTCCCGGAAACTCGCTCGGCCTCAACATTCAAAACCTGACAATTGAAGACGACGGCACGATACCAGCTCCTGACCCTTCCGAGCAGCCGGCGCACGCCTCAAAGGATGAGCCAGCCGACACAGTAAAGAAGGCGGAAAAGAAGAAGCCTTATGTGAATGCGGACCGGCATATGACTGGATCGAATCCCAGGGTAAACATCGCTCGCATACTCCTGATCAAACGAATCTATAACCCTCTGGTAGGAGAAACCGAGCGACGATGAGCTCGCTGCTCGCATGGCAAGGATCCGGGAGAACAACGAAAGGATCAAGCAACGTCGATTGGTCTGTGGTGTTACTTGTTCTGATCTTGGGTCTGACTGACGCGGGCCGCCTGCAGGACGTGCAAGCGGATGAAGACGCTTTCAAAAGGAGCGAAGAAGAGGGAAGGGCCATGCAGGCTCGGATACGCAAGGTACAGGAGGGCGTCGATAATGCTAGACAGCAGAGTGCACGCCGGAAGATGGAAAAGATTGAGGCACGCGAATGGGATACCGGAAAAAATGATGGGAAACCGGAGGATTTGTGGGGCCACGAGGAGGGAAAGGAAAAGGAAAAGGAAGGAAAAACTCGTGGCCGTGGACGAGGGCGTGGTCGCGGTCGTGGCCGTGGACGGGGTCGTGGCCAAGGTCAGGGAGACACCGCTGCAGTAGACGGCGACTTATGGGCTCCAATGGCCTCTGGTACGGAGGCCAACGACGGAGAGTGGGGAGTGAACCAGACGCAGTCCGACTGGTCAAGTCGACCTGGCTGGGATTGACTTTTTTTGTCGTGGCTAGCATGCGCATATGTACAATCTAATCGCTTTCATCTTTCCCTTGTTCCACAATGCCAAGGGGCATCCTCTTGACCTCAAATCTCCCTCAACTCCAAAACCTAATAAAGAGGGACCCTGAAGCGTATAGGGAAGAGTTTCTTCAACAGTGGAATCACTACAACACCATTCGCCAGATTTTTCATCTCAACCCCGAGGAACAAGCAAACCATTTTCGTGAGCTCATCTCCTTCATTACCCAGGTATCGTCTCTCTCGTCCCCTTCAAACCGCAAATGCGCATACTCAATGACGGCACTTAGCTTGCCCAATGCTATCCGAAGGAAACCGCAGAATTTCCAGCCCAACTATCCGCTCTCCTCGTGGATAACTATCCAATCCTGCCCCCAGACGTCCGCAGGTCTTTGGTCCAGAACCTGGTCATGTTGAGGGGTCGAAATGTCATATCCTCCGTAATGTAATCCACTTCCCCGTTGGCTTCGGTCCCCCCCAGCCCTTGACAGACTTCATCTAGGCTTTTACAAACCCTCTTTCCGCTGCTTCCGCGTACGACATCTACTCCCTTGCGGACATTTATACGGAAAACCATCTTGTCCGACATAAAATTTGCAAACACTCGTACCAAGAACCATAAACTTAACAGGGCGGTTCAGTCCATGTTATTCGCAATGGTCGAGCGAGGCATGTCTCTTGACTTTGTCGGTGATAAGGGGAAGGCCAAAGCCGCTCCGGACTCAACGCTGGGACTAGCTGGTCAAGACGCTATGTGGGCTGTGATTTTGACCAAGGAGTTGTGGAGAAAATTCATTTGGTCTGTCCTCCCCGCATCGTTCCCATTCTACCCTAAATTTTCAAAAGGAATGACGCGAAATCCGTCGCAATCATGGCTATGGCTTGCTTTCACCCAGCTGTCAGGGTCCGAAGTGCCTCAATACATTTCTTCTTGGGCTCTGACCAAAACGATGACGAAGTAGAAGCCAGCGGTGATGAGGTAACACTCCCGTCATATTCTAGAAGACTTTCGTTTTGGACTTCTTGACTATAGGGCCCAGGTCTCAAGGCGTTGCGGCACCGTCATGAAATCAACAAGAAGACTCATTCAGGAGACAGAAAGTTTGAAAGAGAAGTAAAAAAAATGAAAAATGTCGGTTCATCCGTCGCCCCCATCCACACGTACCCAAACATCTTTCCTAGAAACGTGCAGAAAAGTCGAGTTCTCAATCAGGGAATTTCTCTGCATTACAACTCTTACATGACCCTCAAACTTTCGGGGAGAGATTGTACGAAAACCTGTCCCGCCACGAGAAGAAGCTATCGCTGGATCACAAGGTCAACACCATGCAACTCCTATCGCGCATCATGGGGTTGCACAGGTTGTGCATACTCGGATTTTACACATACGTGGTCAAGTACATCGCCTACCATCAACTGCATATCCCTTCCATTCTAGCCGCACTAGCTCAATCCGTTCATGAACTCACGCCGCCAGATGTGCTCGGGCCTGTGATCCGGAAAATTGCCCAGGAATTTATCCATCCAGGTGTGGGTAGCGAGGTAATTGTGGCCGGGCTGAACACCATCCGCGAGATTTGCCGGAGGCAGTCGTGGGCCATGGACGAGGATCTCCTTGGAGACCTCGTGGCCTATAGGAGAAGCCGCGACAAAATTGTGGTAGCCTCAGCCAGGGGACTCCTTCAGCTGTTCCGAGAAGTCAACCCTGGTATGCTCAAAAGACGAGAAAGGGTCGGTATTTAGAGCCTTTGAACAGGTTGATACTAACGCTGCAGCAGGGGAAAGAGGCCAGCATGGGCCACACCAAGGGAGCACATTCTCTGCCTTTCGGTCACAATGCGAAGGCAGCAGAGGACATCGACGGCCTCGCAGTAAGTTGTGAATGGCCAACATTTTGCATATTTACTAAGCCCACGCCAGCTCCTCGAGGACCACTCAAAATCTCTCCGCACAGAGAATTTGGAGGAAGAAGCTGAGGACGAACGGGCATGGGACAATTGGGTTGTCGAGTCCGACTCCGATTCTTCCGCGGATGAATCGGATTGGATCAACGTGGAACCGGATGGGTCTAATAACCTTGAAATCAGCGATTGTGACAGCGAAATGGCCGACGGCAGGCCTGACCTTTCGAGATCCGATCAGCAAGAACAGCCAACGAGGGTTTCATCACTCGCGACGACGAAGGTAAGAAATGACCCACATCCTACACAAAGCTTGGGCCGACATATCTCCCAGATACTCACGCCAGCAGACTTTGCTCTGATAAATGACCTCAAAATCAAAGCTGCCACCACGGTTGTTGAGAAGACAAGTGGGTCGGTCACTAAGCGGAAGCTGGCAGTTCTGGAAGCGAACAAAGCACATGTCGTTGCGGACAATAATTTCATCTCAGAGAACGATATTTTAGGACCAAGGAAGAAAACCAAGGCTGATTATGCGGACCGCATGGCGTCCATCGAAAAGGGCAGGGAGGATCGGGAGGCGTTTGGTTCGACCAGAGGCAAGAAGGGGGTATCGAGTAGCTCAACGAACAGGGAGAAGGCAAAGAACAAGCCATTCATGATGGTCATGAGTAGCGGTGCGGTGAGGGGGAAGAAGAGGGCATCTTTGAAAGAAAAGCAGCAGAGACTTCGCAAGCACATTGAGAGGGCGAAACGATCGAGATAGTTTCATGTTACTCAACCAAAACTACCAATCCCATGGAGCCTTCTCACAAACGTCGGCGTCTTCTCCAACGTTCTACCTCACCGCAATACAAGCTCGATGACGAAGAAAACGACGACTATGAACCCTATGTCCCAGTAGCGCAACGACGGCAAGAAAAGTTAGCAAAGCTCTCTTCCTGGACCAAAACCTCGGACAAACACGGTCCTACATACACCTCCGAGGACAGGCTAGATCAAGTCCACGACGAGGACGAGGAAGAAACTAGGAGGGAGAAGTTGCGAAAGGACCGGACATTGCTGGCTGAAGCTCAAGAAGTTCATCTTAAGAAAGCAGCTGAGGGTGCGCGTTCATTTTGATTTCCAACAACTCCGGTTTACCGTATGCCAGATGCAATGAAGACTGAAGCTGAAAGGCGAGAAGAGCAGGATGCCGAAATTCTTGCTGCAATCGCGGCACGGCGGAAGCTGGCTTCAGACCTGGAGCTCGCCAAAGGGATCCAGTACACAGAGTCCTTGGAGACATCGTGAGCCTTCGTTTGCGTGGCACGAGATGTATCATCGTTGATGCTATGCACTATTTGTCTTAGATGGCGTCCTCCTAAACATATCAGAGAAAAAACCCCAGAGCAACTGGTCAGGATCCGCGAGAAGTACCATATCGTTGTGGAAGGTGAAGACGTTCCCCCGCCTATTGAGTCTTTTGCAGTGAGTTCCCATCCCCATTCCGTGTCGCTATCTCACTCACTGGATCTTTTAGGATATGAAGATCCCAAGTGGTATAATACAATATTTGAGGAAAAATAGGATTGTTAAGCCCACACCGATCCAAATACAGGGCATCCCTACGGCGCAAGTCAAAATGCTCCGATCACTTTTTCGAGCGTTTATTGATGTGCATCCCTCAGGTTTTCGGGGAGAGATATGATCGGGATTGCGTTCACAGGGTCAGGAAAGACTTTGGCTTTTTGCCTTCCGGCGATCATGATGGCTCTCGAAGAAGAGGTCAAATTACCCCTCGCCCGCGGAGAAGGCCCTGTCGGGGTGATCCTTTGTCCCTCGAGAGAACTTGCGACCCAAACGTTCGAAAACGTCAAGGCGTGGACCGGCGCACTAGTCAGAGATGGTCGTTACCCTCCCTTGAACAGCTTACTCTGTATCGGAGGTATCTCCATGAGCGAACAAAGCCATGCCTTTACTACAGGTATTCATCTTGTCGTCGCAACTCCGGGGCGCCTGATCGACATGCTGGAGAAGAAACGATTCACTTTCAATAACTGTAAATACTTGTGCATGGACGAGGCGGATAGGATGATAGATCTCGGGTTCGAAGAAGATGTTCGTAATATCATGAGCTTCCTCAAGGTACGACCTTCAATTCTTCTGCGAACTATCCCTTCTCACCACCGGACAGAGGCAACGTCAGACTCTCCTCTTCTCCGCTACAATGCCAAGAAAAATACAGGATTTCGCCCAGCAATCTCTTGTAAAACCTGTTCTCGTCAACGTCGGCCGTGCGGGAGCGGCAAATCTCGATGTCCTCCAAGTGGTCGAGTATGTGAAACAAGAGGCAAAGATGGTTTATCTTTTGGAATGTCTCCAGAAAACCCCACCACCGGTCATCATCTTTAGCGACAACAAGAACGAAGTAGATGGTACGAAACCTTTCCCTCAGGGAGCCTTGAATTAACCTATACACAGACATCCAGGAGTACTTGCTCCTCAAAGGGGTGGAGGCTGTCGCAATTCATGGCTCAAAGAGTTGCGAGATCCCTTTACGGTTCAGTACGTCGATCTAACAGTTATATAGCACAGGAAGAACGACAATATGCAATCAGATCCTTCAAATCTGGCGCAAAAGATGTTATGGTAGCCTCGGGGGTAGCATCCAAAGGCCTCGACTTCAACGACATCCAGCACGTTATCATCTTTTCTATGCCGAAGGAAATCGAGGATTACGTGCATCAGATTGGACGCACAGGACGGAGCGGAAAAACAGGCATTGCTACTACGTTTGTCAACATGAACACACAGGAACAGACTCTGCTCGACCTAAAATACCTATTAATAGAGGCAGGACAAAAGTGAGTCGATTTACAAGAACTAGACTCGGTTTTCTGACGTATCCCCAAAGGGTGCCCGCATTTTTGGAGAAGATAGAAGATCCCTGTATCGCCTATGGTAGCGCACTCAAAGGATGTCCGGTCTGTGGCGGTAGGCCCATCTCTACCCCACCTGTAAATTCGCACATGACCATTATCACAGGTCTGGGACATGGGATCTCAAACTGTCCGAAACAAGAGGAGGCACAACGGAGGCAAATTGCATCACACCGTGTGCAAGACATGGGAGGATACTAAGGTCCAAACTACAAGTAAAATACAAGCTGTTCCGAAAAAGCAGCACCGAAACAGAAGGGCTCATGCGTCATGCACGATATGTATACTGTTTACGCAGCGCTCTAGAAGAACGTGTTTGAACATTTCGAGGCATGAATGCGCGAGCAAGGTGGGTCTCACTCTTTGATGTGAAGTTTCGGAAAGTGGTGGTTATGCAAGACTGTGAGGAACTTCTTCCCACAAAGTTTGAACATATCCTTGTGTCCTTCGAACTCGAGCATGCAGCGCCTCAAGGCCTCAGAGTCTATCCAAGTCAGGCAGAATCCACTCTCAGTAGGATGTAGAGCGCTCACCTTCGACAGTGAGAAGGCTCAGGTGGTGGATGCTTGTTTCTTGAATAAGGTCGTTGGGGTTTGCGAACTTGTTCGCGACGGCGATCTAAGGGAATTAAGAAAGGATCCAAGCACATTATCGACCAGCTAACCTCGTTACGAACTCTCAGGAGTTCGTTGTAACATCTCGTTAAGGCACTGTCCGGGGGAGCAACAGGTGTACTGAGCGGTGAGGATGATTGGATACCATCTATCTGATCCTCATCCCCAGAAGAGTCAACAAAAAGAGGGTCGTAATTGTTCGCAGAATTCCCCCCCGTTCCGGGTTTCTTGGGAGCTCCTCTAGGCTTTGAACTGCCGGACGCACGATTGTTTGGGGGGGTGGAGTTCTGCGGATTCTTGGCCTTTACTTGCAATAATAGCGAAAGTTTTCGCATTTTGAAGCCCGTTGAATTCAACCCGAGCTACAAAGGTGTCAGCTTTCCCGACACATCCTGTTTGCTTCCAACTTACAATGATGTACTTTACCGACCAGAGGTCCTTCCGGACAAATGACCAGTCCAGACCGCCCTGCTTTACGAGTTGATCAATGATCCGGGTGACAAGATCCTTACTATAGGATTTTCCAACCCCGAATAGTGGACTGCTCTGTAGACCCCTCGACTTCACTTCCTTCTTGTTTGCTCCGCGGTAAACATCCACGAGCATGGTTTTTGAGAGTGTGTCACCGTTCATCGTTAGGTCGGAAACGATTTGAAGGAGGTTGTTGGCGGCGTCAGTGAAATCCTGTTCAACCATCACTTCACCCTTGAGACAAACGTCGCAACTTTTCCGGCAGTGCTGTGGATCGAACTGTTCTCCGAAATGTCGTAGAATCTGCTGTCGCCGGCACTCCATCTCGTTGTCGCAGAATTCTCTTACTTCCTGTAGTTGCTCCAGTTGATGTTGTTTTTCCCTGTCGTCGAGATCGCCACTGTGAATAAGGGCCATCCGTTTGGCGTAGTCCCCCGCGTTCCAGTCTGAGGCAGTCAGATAACTGACATAAGACTTTCCCAGGAACAGTGAGCTTACAGAGGACGCAATCCGCCGGATTTCCATCCCTGCCTGCTCGTCCTGTCTCCTGGTAATACCTGAATGGAGTCTGTAAGCGATTGGCCGATTGAACCCGCTCCCTGACTCACCCATCGAAAGAACGTGGAAGAGTCTGGTGCACGACGTAACGCACTGGGATACATGAAGCGTCAGATGATTAGTTTGATGTGACCGTTAGCAGAAATCTTCACCGTCAGCTTTATCGATACCCATACCAAAAGCGATCTGTACAAATAGTGAACAGAAAGAGGGAATGCTGAGAGAACTTTGCACACAGTTGCAACGATAATCTTCGTCCTGCCGCTGAGCCAATTCTCTTGAGTCTGGGTCTTTGCGCTTTCCTCAATTCCCGCGTGGTAATGTTCGGCGGATAAGCTGTACTTCGAACGCAGTTCCTCAGCAAACTTTTCACAGTCATCCCTCTTCCACGCATAGATAATGCCGGTTTCTCCTTTGTGCGTGCTCTGAATCCATTCCGCGATCTGAGCGACCCCGTTACCACGTCTCGTGCGGACTTCGTAGTGTAGATTTGCGCGGTTCGAGGACTGGAGGATCTGAAGGCAGTCATGGATGCCCAACTGTCCGAGTATGTCATCTCTGACTCTTTGATCAGCGGTCGCGGTAAGCGCCATTATTGGCACATCCGGATATCTTTTCCTCAATTGATCCAGTGACTTATACTAGGTGCTATGATCGGTGTATGAAGGGGGGAAAGGGTTAAATACTCACCGCCTCGCGGAAGTCACGACCCCATGTCGAAATACAATGAGCTTCGTCAACAACGAATCGCGCCAATTGCCCACTCTGGTAGAGCTGAGTTATGATGTTCTTCATCGTGTCATTCTGATGCAGTCGCTCCGGTGCAATGTAGAGTAGCTGAGGCTTCCTTCCAATCCTCCTGAGTCGCGAGAGCGTGGATTGCGAGTCCTCGCCGGATGTGACGCTCGCTGCGTCGATCCCCTTCTGTTTCAACCCATCTACCTGATCCTTGATGAGGGCAATAAGAGGGCTTATCACAATCGTCACACCCCGTGTAGTCCCAGTCGTGCAAACTGCGGGAAGCTGGTAACAAAGGCTCTTCCCGCCACCAGTAGGCAGTAAGATGAATACGTCTTTCCCATCCAGAGCCGCTTCTATCGCCTCTCGCTGATTCGGTCGAAAGTGCGTCAGCATGAATACATTCCGTAAGATTTTTACCATATCTTCCTCGCGGGAGCGGGTGACACGCGCAGAAGTGGGAGGAGTTGTAACAGGCGCATCGATTAGGACAACGGAGGGGGAAACATCCAAATGTTGGGGCAGTCGGTGTACTGCGTCACGGTTTGGGTTGGAACCACCGTCCATCATGGTGCGGTCGTCATCTTCGTCGTCCAATATGATTATCGATTTCTTTCCTTGAGAGTTGGAACTGGACGAGGAGTTCGTCGGCGCGGCCGAGCTGCGAGGAATAATGGGATGGTTCACCGACGCATTCTGTCGGGCTGCGTTGGGAAAATGTGGAGCTGCAGAACGGGATGACATGTGGGTGCTCCTTGATCTTTTGTCCAGTGTTTCTTGAATGTTCCGTCTGCGGCGCGAACACATGTCGCTGAAAAAGCTTAGGGGTGCACATAGAAAAGATGTATTTTACATACATGATGTGTTGGAATTCTGCAGGTGGCATGGGGCCCCTTCGAACGTGCACTTCGAGGAGGTCCTGGATAAATCCCAGATCCTCAATACGACTTTGGAGTTGCTGCTCAGTCTCCTGATGACAATTTAGAGCGTGCGAATGGTCCCCGAGGCTGGCTTACCTCCAGAAATTCGTATGTTATGTCAGCAGGATTGTTAGGGGGTGACGGTGGACCGTCGTCAACGTCCATGCATTCCACCACCTCCCTTTGTGGAGGGGCGGGCGTAGATCTGTGAATAAGGTTTGTGACCCCTGCCAAAGGTTTTTCCTGAAGGAACCTGTTTTCTTTCTCGTCCCCAGAGTGGCACCTGGGGCGCTTAATTTGGACCGTGGAGGACGGGGGAGGAGTTTCGGGATCAGATGAAAGGCGTTTGGACGGCAAAGCCGGGGTAGAAGAAGAGGGTGAATCGCGTTTCACAGAGGCAAGGGACTTAGGGGGCTTGAACTTGGATGCCTGTAGGTCCAAGGTTAGGAGAACACGAAAGTGTCAAGCGAAACAGACCTTGATAGGTTGAGTGGGAACACATTGCATAGAAGATGGTGCCGAGACAGATGTCGAAGCAGAAGCTGGATCCCTGCTACGGCCGGGGACGTTGGGGGGGTCACTCGGAATTTTAGGAGACATGAGAGGAGAGAAGTTGTGCCCTCAGTTTCCCGATCACGTGTGCCATTATCCGCGACGCGTCCCGTGCTGTTCTCACGCCTATCCATCCCTCCCCACTATGCAGAGGCAACAGCAGTCGAAACATTATTCTTGTCCAACCCTTTCCTTTGACGAGATCATTTCCAACTTCTTTAGTTGGGGCTTCTCTATCAGTCACGAACAACTCCTCAGACCCTCCCAGGAGTTCGTTAGCTCTATCTATTGGATCTGTCTCAGCCGCGTCAAAGATTTGTCTCAGGATGGGCTAGCCGACGCGGCGACCGTCACGACAACCCTTAGAGAGAGTCCAGTGAGTCTCACTGCTTGGTCTTTAACAAGCTCCGGCTGCAATCTTAGTTCCTAGGACCTTTATATGCCTGCCGTCAACCGTATCGCGTTCCTTCATCACATGTAAACTCCTGTCCTCCCTCATACGACTCTCGTCACTCAAATAAATCAGGAAAGGTGTCGCACGGATGGCCAAAATACCAAACTTTGACCTACGTGACATTGCAACCCCAGAACCACACCGAACTCGTTCACACCTCTCTGCATTCATAAACCTCATCAGATTCATAGAGGAGCAGGAATCATATCTTTCCTCCATTCGGAGTCGATCCTCAGCTCTTGTGCAAGAGAGGGAGCGTGTTGCAAGGGCTTCCCTCGATGTCCAGCAGAAGATATCCGCAATTAAGCATGTTTGGCTGCTGCCTCCAACCTCTGCTGCTGACATTTCGTCCTTAGGGCCAAATACGAAGAGCTTGAGCCCAGATGTGAGGCGCTGAGGGCTGAAAACGCACAAGGGAAAGTTAAATTGTTAATGCTCAAAGAGCTTCACGGAAAGCTCACGAAAGAGAGCGAACAAATCAAACAAGAAAAGGCCGAACAACGTCGGCGCAAGGTTGTTTTCTTCGTAACCCTCGCCGCGATTTTCCTTAACACCTCGAGCCCAGGACGCGATTTTGCAGGAGATGTCAGTACTTTCTGACGCCGTGCTGTCGACCCGCTCTCGAATTGTTC
This sequence comes from Thelephora aurantiotincta, assembly GCA_003316405.1. Classification (NCBI taxonomy): domain Eukaryota; kingdom Fungi; phylum Basidiomycota; class Agaricomycetes; order Thelephorales; family Thelephoraceae; genus Thelephora; species Thelephora aurantiotincta. The sequence goes on from QFEV01002970.1 coordinate 11,305, forward strand.
AATCCCCGGAGCGCATCAAACGAAATATCATCACGATGGGTGCAGTGGCCCTTGAAGACAAAAAAGTCGTCAGCGTGAATGAAGCGAAAACTCGAGACCTGCAGGCTAAAGTCAACGTACTGTTCCAGGTTGAGAAGGTTTGTAGGTTTGGCCGTCTCTTACACCCCACTGTCACGTATAGTCCAGGATGTTCGTGCCTGCGCGGAAGCCCTTCAAGCGATACAGAAAGAGAAAGCAACTCTGGAAGCTTCAATCAAGGACCTGACTGATGGGAGGGACGTGTTAGAGGAGAAGAAAACGGCTAAAAACGAACTTGCGCTGAAACGAGAGGTCCGAAATAACTCCCATCTTATCCCCCAACAGTCTTCATAATTTTCTAGAGGGTTCGCAAGCAACTACTCAACGCACAGGAAAGACTCGATCGCGCAGTTCGCCACGCACAAGAGAAACGCAACGCAAGCCAACAAACCATTGAACGGTTACAGGCCGAATACGAGGAAATGGTCGCAGAAAGACGCGATAACGATAAGGAAGTAGAAGAGTACCACATCCAAGAACGCGAAGTCCAAAAGATGGTTAGGTTTCGTTGCCCGATGAAAGCGACAGCAATTTGACAGATGAGTGATTCAGATGGCACAGCACCTGAAGCAGAGCGAGACTGAGTTGAATAAACTCCTCACGGAATACTGGAGTTTGAGGCATGAAGCAGGCAGGTCTATGATCTCACACCGTAGAACTTCTCTCTCAAGCCACTTTCAGACTTATATATGGAAATCATGTCTAATAAGCTGACAGAAGTTTGAGACGAGTTGATGGGGAGGTATTAAAACTATGCTTGGGCCTTGCGACTGACCCCCTTCCCCTCCGGTTTGCAAGACGGACAAAACCACTTCCCTTTCGGTGCCTTCTTGAGACCGATGCAATCGTAATGAAACTAGGGAGGAATGTCAGTCAAGGTTGAAACAACCACTAAGAACTCACCCAATCGTGCGGGCATCTTGGGCTATTCTCGCATTGGACCATCTACAATACTTCGTCAGTTTTAGAAATGCAGGGGACAGAGAAACGACCCGCACGGCGCCATAGGATACGTTGTTACAGTGGCAGTACCGAGGTTCGTTGGGGTCGGACGTAGGGACGAGGACATCTGTCACTGTCGAGATTTCCGGTGGTTGTAGCACGCGCTGGTTTTGTGTATTCTTCCTCTTTTTGCCTTTCTTAGTCTTCCTGGCTGACATCGCGTTAGTCTTCCCGCGAGACCGGTCTTGCGCGGGAAGTCCGACGGTTGGAGACTCGCGAGTACCCGACAGGTGATCTGAGGATTGTGGAAGGGGGTCGATTTGAGGTCGCAGCCACCTGCCGGTCACAGCGTATAAGAGGATGCGTCTCGGCTGGGAATCTGGGTGACTGGCTAGAGCGATTGCCGCTTCCACCTCTTCCATCGACTGATCAAGGAGGCGGATCTGTCTGTCAACCTGGTCGATTATAGTGTTCAACTAACAACTTGGAAGACGGAGAAAGACGGAGGAACCAACAGAATCGTATGCAGACTGCGCAATGTTAACCCTTTCCTGCGCAGCGCGAGAATTCTCCTCCGCTATCGCAGCAACCCGAGATATCAGTCCCTTTGAACTAGACGAAGGGAGAGGGCCGGTTGCTACTGATCTCTGTCCATTGCGACTGTGGTCGGTGCGAACTCGAAGGTACCGACGTAGGTAGTCAATCAAGGCTGCATTATTGGCTTTCCTCTTGTCAGTGCCAGCATGTACGCGCTCCGGTGTAGTGGACTCACACTGTGCTTGATCATCCAACTCACGTATGAGGATAAATGCGCGTTGCAATGTGAGCGGTAGTTGTTCCAAGACTTAGAACGCAGTGTTTCGTCAGTGGCGAGGATGATGGGAGGAGCGGACACTACCTTCGTGATATTCTTCACGGAAAGCATCCCAAACTCCGGAGGTGACCTTCTCTTCGGCTGGCGGGGCGCCATCGGAAGGGCTTTCGACTTCTCTGATGCTGGTGTTGTCGTCGTCGTCGTCGTCGTCGTCGTCAGGTGCGAAGGCAACTGACCTACGCCGCTTACGGGGTGGCATGATCGTGGAGGGATCTTCGTAAGCGCCAACTGATCGATTACTGGTATCACTCCGCCATGAGCTCAGGAGCAGGAGAGACGAGTGCGATATTGCGTGAGTCCCACTTGCTTAAGCAGTATGGACTCTCCGAGATCTCTCACTCCTCCAGAGGATATTCCGCGCCTCGTGGATCTGATCCACAAACATATCAACGAGATGTCCGTTGCCAAGGTCAATCTACCCTTGTTCACCCGTCCCCCGTATTGACTATGCACACTCCCAAGCAGAACCAAACTTCTCGGCTTGCGGAACTGTGCGACAGACTTATCGAACGCCTTACCAATCGTTTCCCCGTCCCGCAAGCGTCCGACTACGAAGATATCAGAAGGCTTGTCTGGTGTCCCCCCTCAATCTATATCACGCTCATGTGGGATGATAGCAACCTATCTAAGGCTGAGGAACAGCTCGCAGACTGGTCAAAGTTAAACTTTTTGAAAAAGAACAGTAAGTCCATATCGTTGTCACCCCATGCATGATTCATTGGTCTGTAAGGGAAAAAAACGCAAATCGAGTCGGGCGTCACAGAGCTCTGGGAGAAGCTCAATTCCGATATTCGAAAGCTTCCAGTCAACAACGAACAAGCAGAACAAGAGACACAAAAGAGTCAACCTATCAAGCGACTGGATGGGGAGGTCACGAAACTGGGGGATATTGCATTTGCCGGAGGAATGTATTGTGAAGTTTGGGTTGGACGGTGGGAGAAGGGAATGGGAGAGAAAGGTAGCGAAAGAGTCGGTGAGGAGAAGACGAGTGACAAAGAAGGTGGAGATAAAGTAGACAGCGAAAAAGTGAGCTCGGGTCTTGCCACCTCTACCCCTCTAACACGAGTCTTTGTAGGTGGCTTTGAAAGCGCTCCGAACATTCAAGTCACCAGAGAGGGCGCGCAAGGTTCGACTATGCCGTCTCCGCACGCCGCTTGTTCATACCTCCTCTGGTCATTCTTAGAGACTCGAAAGTGAACTGCAAATTTGGGCAGACCTGCACAATCTCAATGTCCTACCGTTCTACGGTGTGTAACCCACAAAATTTTCCTCACAGGTTCTCACAGTTGTATGCATAGGGATAGTCACAGATCTCGGACCACGCCTATACATGGTGGGTGGGCCATCCACGCGCAAGGAAACATGAGATTGATTCCAGTTTCGTAGGTATCACCGTGGCAAGAAAACGGGAACCTGATCACCTACGTCAAAAATAACCCCGAAGCGAACAAAAACTATTTGGTGAGCCACCTCACAAATGATACGAGGAAACGGACTCCTAAATTGCTACCGCTCAGCTAAAGGGCACTGCAGCTGGACTAAATTATTTCCACTCACGGGAACTTGTGCACGGAAGTGGTAAGTCCGTCAGAACTTTGACCAGCATGCGCGAATTGACCTCTTCCATAGTCAAATGCGTGAGTTTTCAGCACTTCGTCGTGAAAAACCAATTGACCGAAGGAGGGTAGAAAAACGTGCTTATATCCCAAGATGTAAGTACGCATTCGCCTCCGATCCACCAGCTATGGGCTGATCACACGCTGGTAAGGGTGAACCACAAGTTTGTGACTTCGGAATAGCGAAGATCGTGGAGGAGATTGCAGAAAACGCGACCTCCAAGACGACGTCCTCCGGAGATATGGTGAGGTATTCAGCCCCGGAACTCATCGAAGACAACAACGCATCAGCAACGATGCACTCTGACACATACTCATTCGCAATGCTAATACTCGAATGCATCACCGAGGAAGTGCCATTTTCAAACCTCTCCCGCGAGGCTGCAGTCATTCACGCGAGGATCGGCAAGAGACAGAATCCCCCTCGACCAGATGGCCGGGAGGCGAGGAAGCGTGTTTCAGATGGTTTATGGAATCTCATGAGAGATTGTTGGTCGTTCAAACCAGAAAGTCGCCCCAGCATGGAA
>QFEV01002978.1:0-16391 GCA_003316405.1 Thelephora aurantiotincta
GTCTCTCCAAACCCGTCGCCCCACGTGTCTTTGTAGGATTGCGCCCTGGAGAGGAAGAAGGGTCTGTCGAGTTTTCCATCTTAGAGGCGGATCAGCATCTCGTCACGGTTAATCTCCTCGCCTCTGGTATGCGAGACCGCGTTCATTCATCAAGGCACGCTGTCCATCATTGATCTCTCTCCAGATACCTCGGATTACCCAGAGGATCACCAATTCTATGCGTTTGCCCTCGAGGCGGATGGACTTCCTGAACATGTCACCGCGGTTATCCAGGGCATCGCTGATCATCCCCCTCGCACGTTGCAAGAGATAATCCGTAGGCTCTTCTTTGATCTCTCTCGCACGGGCAGTCAAGAAGAAAGCCCAGAAGAAACCGAAGAAGAGACATCTGACGAAGACGAAATAGACAGTGACTTTGACTACGGATACGACCTCAGCGTCTTTCAACCTACTCGCTTTGAAATCGAACAGCTAAGGAAGTAAGGCTTCCATCGCTCTCATTGCCACTCCACTCAATTCCCCTTGTAGGGACTTCCTTGAGATAATCGCTCACGACTATCGTCCAGGACTCATCCGATTGGGTGAAGACAGATTCCTAATATCAGTCTCGTTGTCCATTGTCCAGTTGGCCAGACGCATCCCTCTGCGCGTCCTTTCAGCTTGGGACAAACGTCTTCTCGCACGGACCCAACACCTCACCCTTCTCATCTCAGGACTAGGCAGGGAATACCCCATCCTGGAGCCAGACGGAGAATATCGACGGGAGGCCAAGAATGCCGGTGTTGATCTCTCGTTCAAGGTTGGCCTTTGCCAAAGATACAAACCTTCCAAGGATCAGGCGTTGGAGTCCGTGCGAAAACACGGTCTCCAAACATCTGAGGAGCCGGTCCAACTACCTCCAGCAGAGATCTTTAACTCAGATGGCGAGAATGACGAAGTTGACGACCAGGACGAGCGAGCCCCCACTCCTGATCCCGAGGGAGGGGATCCCGGTCACCTCGAAAAGTTTGGCTTGAGTACATCCCTCGAATCCGTGCTCCAGAACCTCTTTTTGCCCGTCTTGCGCTTAAGACTAAAGTATCAACTTGGATGGGCCGGCGCGGAAACACTTCTCGCAGATGTCGAGACCCTGCAGCAGTGCCCAGATATGCTTTTCGCACACCGTGAGGATGAATGTCGGCGGGCGGACGCCGCAGAAATGGAGATGAGAAGGTCGTATCTCCTACCCTCCGATCCGCTCATCGATGGTAACAAACACGTCGGTATGCTCAACCTTCCCTGGTTGGCGTTCACTTACCTACTCCGTCGATTCATGGTATTCCCTTTTTTTCGCCTTGACACACTACTCAGCAATTGACATCTCTCGATTAGCTTTGTACGAGGTACTGTCTTGTATGTCACAAGACGATCGACACGAATCTCGATGTGATGAAGCCATACGTATGTGGCAACCACCTATGTGCATACCAATACTACCTTATGGGTCGTGGTCCTTCCCTGGAGGTAGGGAATATAAAAGTGTTTGTCCCCCCGAGAACTGAACTCTCCGCCTAGTATGAAATCTGCCATAACCTACCTACAGTCGACCTCCTTGTCTCCCTCGCGTACTCTGCTGCCATAGGGGGTGTGTTGGAGGACCCTCTGCCGGTAAACCTTGGTTTGCGTGTGAAGCCACCAAGGACTGCCCCTAGTACGCCCGGGGTCGGGGTAGATGGACTGTGCGATTTTGACGCACTTGACATCGCAGTGGTGCGGACTATCTATTTACCTCTCGAAACTCCCACTCGCTCACACGCAAACATTTTGGACAGAAACGGACCGCGATCGTTGAGTTGATCGATTCCCTGCCACCAGTGGGTCGTATTGTGGCTCACGTTAGCTGATCTCACGGTCTCATATACTCATAGATTTCGGACATCAGAAAACACCTACTGAGACCGGTGACAACATGGGGCGTCAAACCGCAGTTGCAGAATATGGATCCACAGATCCTTCCAGCCGCGTGGATTGTTCTTCGCTGGCAAGTATAATCCTTTTTGCGATAACCTCTACTGACCGACCACTTAGGTGTGTTGGTTCATGCACCGCGCACTTGGAAGAACTTACAGACCCCACGGACTTGGTGCAAGGTGTTGGTAAGGAACTGGCCTTACGAGGAACGACGCACCGCTGATCGAATGGACTCGTCCAGATTCAAACTATAGGCAGTTTCGGTTCAGCGTTGGTGCACCGGAGGCAGAGACAAAGTTTAAACAAGCCGTTAAGAGTGCACAACAGATCAGTCGCAATGCCATGCAATACCCATCACTATACGTGCGTGTTGCATGGGTGTTGTACATGCCTCTTTGGCTGACCTCCTGCAGGCTTTTCACGGCTCCCCTCTTAGAAATTGGCATTCTGTGAGCAAGACTGATGGTCGAACATTTAGAAATTCTGTTTAACGCATCCCTAGATTGTTAGACACGGCCTGTGGTGTAAAACTATCGCCAATGGTCGTGCGTATGGGAATGGTATGCATCACCTGGTTTTCTGAATGAACGACATTTGATACCCTCTAACCCAGGCGTATACTTTGCGAAAGACGGGAGCACTTCCCTCGGCAGCTATGCGCAGGGTGGGGTGACTTGGAAAAACAGTCGGCTGTATCCCCAGTCTTGCGCTGCGCTGGCGGAAATCGTCAACCTCCCTGAGAATTTTGTTTCAAACAATCCTTACTACGTCGTTGCTGACACGACATGGATCGTTTGGTACGTGGCTATAGGTTATAGCGCTCGGCGGTTTCAACTCACATGTTGCATAGTCGATACCTACTTGTGAGCAACCGGAACAGCCAGGGTCCTCGCGCTCCGAGGCAAGTAACGACTACGGCAGTGGATTCCAGTGAAACAATACCCATGGTACCTATGGATCCTCAGCGCCCTGTAACCATAGGCGGCAGGAACATCTCTATTCCACTACCTGAGCACAACCTCGAGAAACTTCGGGAGGAGAGAGAGAGTGAGTACATGGAAGAGGATCCAGATGAGGACGACACTTCGCTTTTTGTAGACGCCGCCCCTGCGAATTTCCAGTCCAACGGGGGGCCCGCCAATGAGGTGATAAAGGATAGTCGAACGGTGGTACGATCTGCAGATGACTGGAAGCACGACCCCGATTGGGTGAGGGAGACAATCACCCACATGATGCCTGCGCCCGTCGACTCGACGAGCATCGCTACGATGGCTCTCCAGCGCGAGCTGAACTCGATGCTCAAAGAACAGGAGCGTACGGCGAGCCTGCGAGAGCTTGGATGGTACATGCCTCCGGAATTCATTGAAGACAATCTATACCAGTGGATTGTGGAGTTGCACTCGTTCGATAAGGAGCTATCGATCGCGAAGGATTTGGCACAGAGGAAGGTTAATTCGTTGGTGTTCGAGATACGGTTTCCCCCTTCGTTCCCGCATTCCCCACCGTTCTTTAGGATCCTCAAACCACGGTTCCTGCCGTTCATTCAGGTGCGGTTGTTTCGATCGATGGATCTTCGCGCGGACGGTGTGTTGATCATTTCACGTTGACCCAGGGAGGTGGCGGTCACGTTACCGGAGGAGGATCAATATGCATGGATCTCCTCACCGCCGACGGTTGGCTTCCGAGCTACAGCATCCCCGCCGTTCTCCTCCAAATCAAGATGGCCGTATCCAACCCGGACCCAAGGCCCGCTCGGTTGGCTCAAAACTGGAACGTGTAAGTTCTGCTTCTCACTACCTTCTTGCTCCTTTCTGGGGCGGTTGACGCCGTTACTCCTCTTCCAGGCCGTATGGGATGAAGGAGGCCGTAGAAGGATTTAAACGTGCCGCGAGTCATCATGGATGGAGGGTTCCCAGAGAGCTCGATCGACTCGTCCGCTAACATTCCTGCTGATCCGATTCACAGCCTAAACGATACAATATGTACTCTTGGTCTTACACCCCTGTATCATCACTCTTCATGTAACCCGTGTTTGTATGTATACAAAACGAAGGATTCGTTCTTTGTTATATTCAGCTCGGAAAATCGACAACCTTCCCATTTGTTCAGTGCAGGTGTGTGCAAAGAAATGAATTTTTTGGGCGTTCGGGGTGAACGTATCTGTAGGGAAACAAGTACCATGCAACGCTGTTACATAAGACATAGGGGATGGCGATAAAGACGACAGTCGGCTACCCACCCGCAGGGAGAGTCCCATTAAAAACTCCTCCACTGCGTGCCAGAAGTAAGGAAGGAATGACAAAAGTAGATGGGGGGAGGGAGAATCCACGAAACTGGGCAGGAAGGGTATAAACTGTGATATTCACCGCGGTGATTTACACTACAACTGTAAGACAGTTGAACATGAAGAAAAACACGCCACGAAGCCCTAGAAACGATCCTGTCGTGTCATCGCCGTCAAACGAACAGAAGCGACGAGGATACCCAGAGAACACATGGATAAATACTTGGTATAAAGTTGATTGGGGAGAAGAGCGTAAGAATCAGACGTGGGACATTACGCTGTAAGGGCCAAATGGAAATTTGTGGTAGTCGCCTGCGAAGGAACTGAAAATCGCGCCGGTGGGGGTAGGGCAACGGGGAAGGGTAATCAGGGGAATTACAAATCAAAGAGTCAAGAACGACACCGTCACCATTCAAGGCGAGGGGGGCAAGGGATGATACACTGAATGAAAGAACAGGTGACGCGAACGCAAAGGGGAGTCTGATCTTCAGTTCGCAGTGCCCATGTATGCGTCCTCGTCATCATACTTGCTCGTCATGCTTACCGCCATGCTCTTTCTGTACGGGTTGGAGTCCCCGGGTATTGGTGTAGATGAGGCCGAGGCCGTGGTGGTCGGGGTGTACAGAGTGCGCATGCCATTTCCGTCGTAATTAGCCAGAGCAGGGGATGGGAAGGTAGGGGTAGCAGTGGTACGGCGGCTCTCAGCATAAGCGCGAAGCATGTCATCAGGAGACATGACGTTGGCAGGCATCGGCTGCATTGGCATCATACCGGTTGCGGACGACTTGGGGAGGACGGCCGGGGAAGGAGGAGCGGGCATCTCTTGCTTGGGGGGGAGCAAAAGTTGGCCGCCACCGTTTCCGCCCTCGCGCATCACTTGGGATGTCTGTTAGTACACGAATTTAAACAAAAGAGAGCGGGGACTTGCTGGAGAGAGCAGGCATGTAGTCATCCATACTGGGGCGGGTCTCCCCAGACATCTGTTTGCGTATATCGTCGGCAGTGAGTGGCAGGGGCCCAGCAGTTTGGGTTGGAGATATTTCGGAAGAGTCCTGACGAGTGGGGAGAGGGGGAACATGACCAGTGTGGAAAGCGCGAGTGGTCCTGCGGGATTCGCCAGATGGACGGGTATCGGCGGCGAAAGAGACACGAGAGACCCGGTTAACACCGACGGCGGAGGTACGGAGGCCAGGACGGAGCTGGGACATCTCAGGGGAATCTTCTCCAGTCCCACGGGTGCCGATTCCAGCCTGATTTTCTGTGAAAGTGCTACCTGGGCGGATAGCGCCGAAGGAGAAGGAAGAATTACGGTTCCCACCGTTGCTAACAGCAATACTGCTTCGGATGGCAGCAGAGGCGCCAGCGACGGAGATGGATTTCCAGTCGGTGGAGATAGTAGACATGCGCTTGTCGACGGCCTCGCTCCACCTCTTGCGATCCTCTTTGCCCTTGTTCCTCTTGTACCTCATCCAGGCGTAGACGGAGGCGCCAATGATGAGAAGTAGCGGCAAAAGTACGGCGGCAGCGACTTTTCCCTTTGAGCTACTGGAGCGCTGTCCACCGAAGTTGTTTACGGTGTCGATGCCGGCGGTGGTCTTGGTATTGTCATTGCTGCCCTTGGTGGCGGTGAAGATGGGAGCGGCAGGAAGGTCGCTAATAAGGAAAGGAGGTGAACCATTGGGAACAATCTTGACTTGAAGCTTGACGGCCCCTTCCGTAGAGTTCCACCAACTGGTATGAAGAGTAGTGGTGTATTTTCCGAGAGCAAAGTTGACATTCTGCCACATGTGGATGCGGGTATTGTCAGCGCCGGGCATGTAAAGGTAGATGTCGACGGCATTGGCATCGAGGCAGGTAGGGTTCCATTCCATGTCGAACTTTTCGCCGGTGGTGATGTTCTGATTCATGGTGGGGGATTTGTAGAAGCCACCAGTCTTGCAGGCTATGGAATCGGCGGTTAGGCGGGATTGAGAGGGGGTGAATGAAAAAGGATAATGCTCACATGAGTCTGCGGCCCGTTTCCTGTGGTGGGCATGGCTGACTCTGAAGTGAGAGGGGTCGAAGGTCATTAGGGATAGGCCGATAAGAGATGGGAGGAAACGAGTGGATCCCTAGGAAGGGAAGAGAGGGTGGGTGAAGGACTGTGGGTTTGGCTGGGGGGACGGGGGAAGGAGGGAGACGTCGTGGGAAAGCGAAAACGGTACCGCCGCGGCATCAGCCGGGGTCGGAGAGCGGGCAAGGAGTAGGGTGAGAGAGTGAGACCAGGTCGCTGTCGGTTGCTGTCGGCGGGCCCTTGGCAACCGACTGAAAGGGTGTAGGCGAGCAAGAAAAAATATCGACAAGCGTTCTGTTTTGCCTTTCCCTTCAAGGCCGCCCATTGCACCACCGAGCGCTAGTGAGAACCGGGTCACCCCCGCCGCTCAGTGCCGTAGACATCTCCTGCCCATCACCCAGTGGCAGCACTTCAGCGCGCGGGAACACCTCGCGTTCTCCTGCCAATATTCCCTCATGCCTCGACCAGAGTGTCCAGCGGAAAACACCGCTGCCGTCGAACAAACCTCCTTCTTCAACAAGAACGGTATCAATTGGACACCTCACACAATCGGCTGGTCTGTCGCTGGCGGGTGTGCGGTCCTGGTCCGTCTCTCCTGGGCCGATCAATCTCTTGCTCTCACCGACGCTCCCCATCATCCCAGACATTGCTTATTACCCTCGTAAGCGTATTCAAGCACTGCAGGTCCGCCTCATTCCCGATCGTCGCTGCGGATCGTTCTGACCTGTCCCTCGCATTTTCCGTACAGGAACTACACAAATCCTGCTCAGCAACGCCAGATGTACGCCCACCCTCTGCTGGGCACCAAATCCCTTCGACCCACCCACTGAACTTTGACAGACTCCGCATCCTGTACATGCCACCCGTGTATGCAATAATATCCTTCTTCTCATACCGATTCTTCCGGGAATACACCTACTACGAACTTGTCGAGGTTGGTCAGTATCCACATCGTACTCTTCACTCGTTAGCCCGCCCTGACCTGTCTCAGTCTACGAGGTTCGTATCCTTTACGACTCCATCTCACCTTGCTTAATCCCAGACAAAGGCCGTGACGATCAGCGCTTTCATGTGCGTGCCCACGAGTATACCCAGACCGTGTCACTTTTGTTCACTCATAAACTCTCCAGCATGTTACTCATAGACTATGTGGCATCCACTGCCTCCGGCCATGAAGTTGACAAAGCCATGGCGCGCAAGGAGAAGACTGCGCTCCCGATCCCTGTGAGGCATCACACGATGTACCACCCCAATTTCCATTAATGTCAGTCTCCAGTTCTGTTGTATGAGGTATCGGCCCTCAAAGGTAACCCGTGCCTCTTTCTCCCTCTGTGTCGTAACGGCTAACTTGCTCCTTGGTTCCAGCCGTACTTCATGTATACAATCAAGGTACGAAGCACGATGGTAAGAATTCCCTCGGAGCCCTCAACTCTTTTCAGTGGTCCGTCCTCCAATACGTAATCATACGACCAGGTATGATCAAAACGTTCAATTGTGCGACCTGAAGCTGAATTCTCCGTACAGCCGTATCGTTGGCAGGTATCATTTGTCAACATTATGGCGTGTTATGCCCCTCTTTGGCCTGGAGTCCATACTATGCCCAGGTCTATCTTTCCGCCATCGACTTTGTCAGCATAACGTATGTTCGACGTTTCCCGTCTCTTGGTTCAATACTGAAGCCAGGTGATCCAGGGTTGCGCTCTATGGACTGTTTGTATTCTACGGCTTGACAAAGGATGAACTCAAAGGGAAACGACCGCTCGCAAAATTCTTGGCCATCAAGCTCATTGTTTTCTTCACATTTTACCAGTCCTTTGTGGTAAGCTCCAAGTCTGCTTGTGATGGAATCGTGCCCTCATCGTTCCTCCAGTTCTCTATGCTCGAAGGGCGCGTGATCCATGGTCTGTCCCCCGCCAGTTATCCTAGTTCGTTACTAAATCTCCCCAGCCACGGAGTACTGGACAGAGGGAAATATCGCCGACGGTCTGACAGCGCTCGCGACTTGCATAGAGGTAAATTTTCCACTTCTCTTGTTGCCGCGTTGGTTGTTGATCCTTCATGTCTTAGATGGTTTTTTTCGCCGCGTTCATGATGTGGGCATATTCTTGGACGGAATATGCCATCCCCGGAAGGGCGACTCCTATTTGGCGACCGTTGTGGGATAGTATAAATTACGGTAAGACCTTCTCGCACAGTACTTTCGTCGTCTAAACCATTCACAGCGGATTTTGCTGTGGAGATCTTTGGATCTCTCAAATATTATTTCGATGCGCTGCGGGGCAAACCTGGAACTCGGGTAACGCAAAGCCATCCAGGCCTACGCCTCTACGACAACCGGGCAGGTGAAGGAATAGCAGGTCCTGGGAGGAAGATGGATTTCGCGACTGCATTCGGAGTATATCAACCCCGCGCTGAAACCGACAGGCAATTGGAGGTTGCCAGAGGCAGGGAACGGGGCTCGAGTTACGACGAAGCCATCAGACTAGCACCCTATGGGTACCAGGAAGGTGCAAGTTCGCCGGACCCGGATGCTTCGCCTGGTACGCGATTCTCCTCTTTGACTCCGCCGCCACTGACATTGTATATGCCAGAGGGCTACCGTGTAAGATGACGATTATATCCGTTCATTTCCCCCGTACATCACATCTTGCCCTTCAGCTCTCGTCCGTCTTGTATATGATACTTTATTATTTGCATTTCTTGACTCATCGGGCCTTTGAGCGTAGTTGTTGTGAAGGATATGATGCTTCAAGTGTTCCCGAGGTGATACGGCCGCATAGCCGCCAGGCTAGCTTGGTCTTCCGTGCCGTTACCACCCAACCCCCCACAGACCAACTCCCGCCAACAAGTCGCCCCCTGCGCACCGTCGACCCGTAGGGATGTCATCCTTAATCGAAAAAATCGTGTCTAAGGTAGATAGAATCCCAGAGGGTGTCCAACGCGCCCACGCAACAATCCAAGGTACGCACCCCACTTCGAGAGATACACCTCCCCCTCGCACCCGCGCGACATGTTCTTCGACAGGAAGGATCTACCCTTTATTTCTTCGCCCAGTCTAAACGGCAAGGGGCGGGGTTTGGGTAACACTTCCTGAACCAGCAGGGGGCAGATTGTCGTATGATCTCATCTCTGTCGTCGTGCTGTGGATTCTACCCTCGGGGTTTACCCCTTGTGGACAATCCTAACCTCTCATCCTCTGTATTCACCGTGGGTCTCGCTCATACATCCACACTGTATTTCAGGTCTCGTGAATCCTAACCGTGAGTGTCTGTCGATTGCAACCCTGCTCTCGGGCTAACTTCTACGCATTCGGCACCGTCGGCTTGATCTGTGTTCTTTCTATCGTGTACGCCAGACCGTCACAACGGAGAATGGGAGAAAGAGCAGGACAGGATCTTAGAAGAAATCAAGGCTGACCATAGGTTCGAGTCGTTTGCCGGCGAAAGAGTCGGGAATGCCGTAAAGTGGTGAGACTCCTCCAAGTTTCTCCGCTTTGCAGGGACTCTGAAGTTTCTGAAGGCACGTTGATGGACACGATTACCTCTGGGCGCTGTCCGAGATGCTTGAAAATGCTAGAGAAGCTATTTTTATCATGGTATGCATCCACTTCTGACATTACCTCGAAAGCTTTGATACACGTGAAGCTACCCCCAGGACTGGTGGCTTTCGCCGGAGCTGTATCTCAGGCGTCCATGTGAACTTTACGAGGATTACCGTCTTGACTATGTCCTTAAGCGCAGGGCTGAAGCTGGTGTCAAAGTGTACATCATCGTGTATAAGGAGGTAAGTAATGACCCTATCTTGCCTTGGCCCCGTTAAATGTACGTTTGGTTCCCAGGTCACACAGACGATGAATATGTCATCTTGGTGGACGAAGCATGCCTTGGAGCCTCTCCACCCAAATATCGTCGTTATGAGGCACCCCGACCACATCGGTAGCCAAGGTATCGTTCATCGGGTTCCACCCAATTGAGTTCTTGCCCAATTGAGTGCCTCCCCGCAGATTCTGTTGAGTTTTGGTCCCACCACGAGAAGGTCGTAGTTGTGGATAACCACATCGCCGCCGTTGGTGGCATCGACCTGTGTTATGGTCGTTGGGACACACACAACCACCCTCTCGCTGACGTTCACCCCACTGGTTTCGAGAGGACCTTGTTTCCTGGACAAGATTACAACAATGCCCGCGTGATGGACTTCAAGGGTGTCAAGGACTACGTTGCAAACACAGTCTCGATCTTGGAGACACCGCGAATGCCCTGGCACGATGTAAGTCCGATCCGGATTGGGGGCCGTACATGTACCAACGGCGGATTATCAGACGCACATGACCTTCGTTGGTCCTTGCGTGCTCGACGTGGTTCAGCATTTCGTAGAAAGGTGGAATGAGATAAAGAAGAGGAAGGTTTGTCGAGTGTTCATTTGATTACGGAAATTTGCTCACGATCCCCATACAGTATGTAAAGAACGAGTAAGCCCGTCCACTTTCTCGACCGTGAAAGGGCCAATCACGTACTCTCAGTCACTATGAATGGCTCGCCTTTCCGCACAACGTTGAGGCCTCCCCAAAAGAGGCTGTAGTTCGTAAGTGCGGCTTCCGTGCATTCACGCCTCGGCTCTAAGCTTTTGTGTGATTATCAGGTCACCCACACCGTGAAGCTTGGCATGAGATGGGCCGGCAATTCAAACAACGGTTCCACATCGATGATCGTGCACGGGGGGAACCGGATCCGGTATACACCCCCGGCCCCCACGGAACCTGTCGTGTCCAGGTCGTGAGGAGCGTGTGTGATTGGTCGCACGGTGTGCTCAAAGAGAGCAGCATCCAGAAGGCTTGTTCGTCACTCGTTGCTACAGATTCGCGTAGTAGTACTCACTTTTGGGGTCTCCCTAGATTGTCAATTGATCCAAGAGGCGAATCATTTCATCTACATCGGTACGTTGTCCACCAGAGGCCACTCCGAAACACGACTGATCCTTGCATCCCAGAGAATCAATTCTTGTACGACCGTTTCTCTATATCCTGTGATGAATAGGGGCTAATACCTTCCAGCATTTCCAACACAAAGAAAGAGGGTCCGGTACAGAATCTTATTGCTCAGGCCCTCGTAGAGAGGATCATTCGAGCTGCCCGTGATGGGAAGAAGTTCAAGGTGAACCAGACGCGGGTTGATTACAATCGTTTTACTCATCCTAATGTAGGTCGTTGTCCTCATTCCGGAGGTTCCCGGGTTCTCAGGAGATATCAAGAACGATACTTCCATCAGAACTATCCTCGCAGGACAGTATAGGACTATCAATCGTGGCGGAAATAGCATATACGAGGAAATCAAGAAGGAGGGATTTGAACCGTCAGCGTTTTCAACCTCCTACTGTTCTTGATGTTTGACAGAATGGGTCACAGAATGGACTTCATCAGGTTCTACCACCTGAGGTCATACGACAGACTCAACGCGCCCTACGGTACGCCCCACGATCTGTCCGCCGCGCTCTTGTTTCATCTCGCCCCAGAAACCTACTTGAAAGATGTAGAAGTGCAAAGTGGCGTCACTTTCTACGAAGCCCAAGTTGCTCAAGCTCGTGAGTGGATCGGGGATGGTTGGCAAGACGGCCCCGCTCGAGAATTGAAGATCTTTGAGATAAAGGGTAACGTCGGTGGTGGCCTTGAGTTGGAAGGGGAAGCAAAGAAGAACGATGCGAAAACGAAGACTCTGCCCTTACCTCGCGACCGCCAGGAAGCGAAGAGAATTGTTGACCGATTTGAGAATGCCGCGAAGGATGTCCTCGGTGGCTTGCGTGCCTCGGATAACGTCGGCCATCATGCCATGAAATGCAAAGATAGCTTATTGGAGGAACAGTGGTTCGGCACTGAGGAGGAAGAACGCAACTGGCATGTTCATTCAACTCTTCGTTATCTCTGGACTGACCCATCCGAATATCAGCTATGTCTCGGAGTTGTTATACATCCACTCCAAGTTGATGATCGTCGATGACCGAAGAGTGATTGTACGCACATCGATTCAGCACTTTGACCCTTGTTCTCAGTATGGTGTAGATGGGCTCCGCCAACATTAACGACCGTAGTCAGAAGGGCGACGGGGATTCCGAAATCGCGCTCGTTGTCGAGGACGAGGAGGTCCTTCGGACGACTATGAACGGGCGCCCCTACGCCGCTTCAAAGTTTGCTGCCACGCTCAGGCGGAGATTATACAGAGGTACCACGGAGGGAATTTCTCCGTGAGAATCACTAACACCTGATCCAGAGCACCTTGGCCTCTTGGAACCCCAATACTGTGATGGCAAAACACGGGACGTAACGAATTTCATGAAACCTGCCCCTCACCCCATCCAGGACGAAAGTCACCTTGAGGAAGACCGGGCAGTTGCTGACCCACTTGCCGACGAAACGGTTCTCCTGTGGGAGAGCACGGCGAGGAAGAACAGAGAGATCTTTACAGAGGTATTCAGGCCAGTCCCGACAAACCTTGTCAGGTCCAAGTCTGCATATAAGGTTTGTTGTGATCTCCAAGTTCGCAATTTGCTTTCTAAAAGGGAACCACACCTCAGGCATACCTTCCCGACGTGAAGAACGGGCACGTTGCGCCTGATGTGCCCTTACAACGCATCAAGGATAGATTGTCGGAGGTGCGGGGTCATGTCGTCGAAGCACCCATTGTGAGGCACCTGTTCAAGGTCAGATATGTGCCGATGCTGATTTCCGCGTTCACTAGGACTTCTTGATCGACGACAAGGAATTCGTTTCCGGTATTGAGTGGAAAGGATTTAACCCGACCCTACCCATCTACATTTGAAGCGGGGTATCATCACTCGTCAGGATACTCCCTTATGTACGTTCTCCATCGCTCGGGAACATCGTGTGCAGTATGTAGTAATAAATTCAGTACCAGTATGTGTTTGACCCTGCCACGATATACTAGATTCCTTGACCAGCATTGAATTCCTGAAGCTCGTTCTCCCCGGAATTAGGGAAAATCCGTCGGAATCCGCACCCGCGGCGTAAAACATGCCACGAAGCGATCCGACAGCCGTCGGGCGGAGATTGTGCAGCTTTTCGTCTGATTCCCGGCGGTACCTATTGCGCAGTCCCTTGACAGGGGAACCAAGATCCGAGTGTTGTCGGCGGCTTTGCGAGGCACGTTTACCTCACAAATATCCGTCAGCATAAGGTTTTTTCCTTCGAGTGTCTTGTTATTGGGTGTGAGGTTGATTCCCGTCGTACTTGTACTTATACAGACACCCCGTTTCGCAAAACCCTAACCCTGCTCAGCATTTTCATCGTCGGAGCCATATCCGACCAACCCGCCTAGCCCTGCGGGTTCATCCCGCTTGAGAGTTTCCGTTCGGGCGTGATCTGTCATGGCTTTCCAGCACCTTGACCAGCGTCCTCTCAGGAACGCGAAGCGGTGATCAGTCCCGTAATTCGCAAGAATCCGCATTTCCAGTTGCACGGGGTTGGGTGAGAATCGAATGTGCAGGGCTGTCCTCTCCATGAGGTCCTTCTGAACTTTATCGGGCTGATTTTACGTCGAGCACCAGGTGAGATCAGCGAGTTAGAGATGAGTTAAGTGCGTCTGATACACGCACCTCTTCGTCACTCGCCCAACACGCTTCTTGGCGCTCATCGGCCGGTTCAAGCTGCTCTAGCGCTCGCAACCTTTCCTCATGGGCGTTTTCCATGAGGCGGCGACGCTTATCTCTGCGGTAATCTTCGGCTTCTGTCCGACCGAAGAAGAAAATGTCCTCTGTGTCGGAAGGGATATCGGACCATCCGGATGGCGATGACGACCGTCGCTCTTCTGGATGGGTGGGTAGCGAATCCGATATGAGACGCGCGTCATATCTGGTAGATTACGAGTAAGTGGGATCCCTCCAAAAGCAACAAGACGGGGGGACACTGATGAAGAAACAGACAACAAACCAAGGATGGAATTGAGAAGAGTATCAGTCACCGTCTTCGCGGGAGGGGGATTCCACATGAGGGGGGAGGGGGTGCATATCTCACGTACCTGTCGAGCCAAATTTCAGAGTCACCTGTGGAGTATTTGACGAGAGCCTCGCCTATGTGGAGACCGTCGACCTCCAGGGATCTAGCCGAGGCTGGGCTGCACTGGATGTCTGCCTCGTACGCTTGGATGTGGAGGAAACGGTCGTCGACTTCTCCGGTGGCCGGGTTCACGCCTCGCTTCCGCTTCCTGGTCGACATCAAGGTAGGTTTGACCTGGAAACGAAACACGTTTAGCGGTCAATGCCGACACACATGGTGGATATAGTAGGCCATAAAGAGATCGATTATGTACGTTTGAGAAATATTAATCGCTAATGGCCTACCGCTAAGCGATAGCGAGGCAGTGAGGAGTACTACTTCCGCCTCCCGATTCCAAGTGGGTCACGTTACCGAAGGCACGTGGCTTCCACGTGAGGCGCAACCTTGGGGAGATTGCTATCGAACAAAAAGACACTTCGTCGGTGTTGCCCTCGGTTGTCCTCCTCCGTGATCTTCTGCAAGGCGTCGGTCGACATGACCGCAATCGCCCAACATCCAGAACACCAATACTCTCTCATCATTGACTATATCGATCTCGTCTCGTCCCACTACGAAGTCGGTCCTTTGCAGTCCACTTTGCCCGCCTACGATGGCCTGCCGGATGCAAGGATTGAGCGCATTCTCAAGGCTCTTGCCAAACTCGCCAGGCGGGCCTATACCGCGGAAGACATGCTCGCCCAAGTGAGGGCAGCAGAGAACGTTGGACCCGAAACAAAGAAACGACGGAGCCTTGATATCCCCGAAACCTTCCCGTCCATCGGGTCTTCCATGTCCAGCTACAACGGTTTCACAAACAACAAACCTGGACCATCAGTGTTTTTCGCCGATCTTTATCAGCCTACTTTCCCTGGCAACGGCATCCGGGACACCGCGTCGTCCGTCTCAGACTCCGATACAGAAATGATTGTCGACCACACCCCCACCTGCGCCTCCGCAACTAGCGACTCCACGATCAATGGCAAGGACGTTAAGCGGCCCGGCTCTCCTATGGCCATCTCACTCGACGGTCTGAGCTCCCTCGATTCCAATCGATTCTACGCTCGGCAATATTCCTCTTCTACGGGAAACGCGCCCTGGTCTGCCCCTTCCTCATCTCACGCCGATTCAGTCCCTTGCCCCACGTGTGGCAAACCTCTCGGTGATACCACAATTTTCACCCGACTTCGTACCTACGCCGGAACCGGTGAAGATAGTTCCCCCCTTGTCGTCCCTCCTGGTCCTCTTGCCGCTGCCGCTTTTGAGAGCGGTTTAAGCGCTGTTGAGGAACTCCGGTTGCTAAAAGCTCAAGTACAGGACGTTGCTCGTGTTTGTAATGCCGTCGCACGGGGTGATCTTTCACAGAAGATTACTGTTCCAGTTCAGGGTGTGGTGATGGTACAGTTGAAAGACGTCATTAACACCATGGTATGTCAAGTCAGAATTACGCAACAGCACTAAGCTCTGACATCCGCCAAGGTTGAGAATCTCGGTAAATTCGCTAAGGAGGTCACCCGAGTCAGCCAAGAAGTTGGGACGGAGGGTAAATTGGGCGGTCAAGCTCTCGTCCTCGACGTCGAAGGAACTTGGCGCGAATTGACGGGAACCGTCAACAAACTCGCCGCCAACTTGACTAGTCAAGTTCGGAGTATCGCCACAGTGACAAAAGCTGTTGCCTTGGGAGACCTATCTAAGCAGATCGACGTTGACGCCCGAGGCGAAATCCTGGATTTGAAAAATACGGTAAACGGAATGGTCGTCAGGCTGCGAACACTAGCTGCAGAGGTTACGCGAGTCACCCTGGAGGTCGGTTCCCAAGGGAAGTTGGGTGGTCAAGCCAACGTTCCAGATGTGGAAGGTGTCTGGCTGGAGTTAACGCGGAACGTAAGCAGGTTTCGTCGTAATTTTATGCAGTGCCATCTGCTGATACTTTGTAATTCAAGGTGAACCGTATGTGTTCGAGTTTGACGGATCAAGTGCGGTCCATCGCTGTCGTCACTACGGCCGTCGCCCAGGGCAACTTGACACAGAAGGTCGAGATCGAGGTCGAAGGAGAGATGGCCACC
>QFEV01003019.1:0-15255 GCA_003316405.1 Thelephora aurantiotincta
TCATGAGGATCTCGCCTCGGGCGAGAGTGCGCGGGGGCGTCGAAACTGGCCGATGCCTCAGCAGCCTTTGTCGCGCTGTAGCCAGCATCGAGTGTGAACCCCGTCAGAAGGTTTCCGTGAGGCTTGGCGACTAGCATTTCGTCGGTTTTTCTCTACAGGTATAAGAAGGGCAGAGGTGAGGTTTTTTTCAGTCGTTGTCGGGCGAGGGAGACCCATCGCGGGGCTCGCCTATGCCTTATATATCAAAGACCACGGGTTGCGGATTACCGCAGATATAGCACAACGGAGCATTCTCATCTCGCGAAATTGCGTGAGCAGAAACATAGGTCGTGAGTATTGCGTCATAGACGCTTGGGTGGGTTGGAACCAGTGATGATCGTCAGCTGACGCCGATAAGATTCCTGCGGAGACGGGGTAGCGAAATGGACACCAATGGCCAGTGAACGAGAGAGACCTGGAGTAAACGTGAGTTCCCGGTGCGATAGAGGAGGTGGGATGGTCGGAGAAGCTTGAGTATCGATCGCCGTTCACTGATTCAAGCTTCAAGTTCCGGGCGACGCTTTCAATGCTCATCCAGATCCCGTGAGCGCATTTCTATCGTAGCTATCGCAGCTGGATTATGCCAGCTGGCATGGTTTGCACTCCAGGATCAACAAACTTGTTGCTCCCGACCTCAGGTGTATCTTTGTTGAGATATGAGTATAGTTCGAATGTATCCCGCACACACATACTTATTTTCTATCAGACCACTCCAGACCCTATACCCCACGCCCAGAAAATCTTGAAGCGGCACTCGTGGTCTGGAGGAGTGGGTGGGGACTCGCGTGGATCATGACGTACAGTCCTCTTCCTGAACGGGACCGGGGAAGGCACCCCACGTGATCAACTACCACCTCCCTCGCCAGTCGAAAATGGCGTCCAAGAAGTTAGCCGATTCGACCTTGTACCATGTCTCTCCAAAGGGTTTCTGGAAGAAATTCCGTGCGTATCTATCCCCCGTGCGAGAATTTGTTTAGTGACTTGGGAATGTCTTCGGCAGGCGACGCGACGGTCGTCAATCCCGAAATCTCCAGTGGTCTTCCGATTCCTTCCCTGAACAGGTACCCTCAACCGGGCTCCAGGCTGGAAGAGTACAGCACACCTGCTACTAAAGGTCTGTGTCGAATCTGCCATTTCTTGAGTCGCGGTCGTGGCTAAGTGTTCCATGGGGTTGCAGCCTCCGATCCCGCCGAGAACCCATACTGGAAACGAGACGTCCGGAGGGCGTTCCCTAAGCTCTCCGTCGTCACTCAA
The DNA here is from genome assembly GCA_003316405.1 of Thelephora aurantiotincta. Classification (NCBI taxonomy): domain Eukaryota; kingdom Fungi; phylum Basidiomycota; class Agaricomycetes; order Thelephorales; family Thelephoraceae; genus Thelephora; species Thelephora aurantiotincta. Next base: position 1,294 of record QFEV01003019.1, read on the forward strand.
CCCGAACTCTCCGCTTTCCTCTTGCAAACTCCAGAGAAACCCGCGTGCGTATTTCTTCCGAGTGTTTCCAAATCCTGCACTGGTCCTGACGCAGACCCTTTCTTTTACCGTCAAGTCAAATCCCCGGACCAGATTCAAAGGCTACAGATACCTCTATCACCCCCACTTCAGAACTCCCAGACGCCATTCCGCTGACACAAGCCATCTCGACCATTGCTTCCCGCGGAAAGATCTTTTCCGAGTCCAGCCTTCCTCCGAAACTCCCCACGTCGTACCCTCGCTGGAATCCGACCTGGTCGGAGGACGCACCTCACGACCCTAACTCGTACTTCCCGATGAAATTGGTGCGTTGAGACGGGCTAGCTAGCTGGAGTTTTTTTGTGGGGTAGCATATATCCGTGAAGAATAGAGAGAGGGGGGGGATCAAATCACTTTTTTCCTTCGAGGATATTCGAACTTGCAAGGGCCTAGAGCTCCTTTGCGCCGTCCTACTTAGTCTACGACACAGACCCGGATTGACGCAGGGCTGGCTTTGAATCTCATCACAAGCAGTGGCGGCTTTTTGCGGTGCTCTCACAGGAAAACACTCCCGGGACGGGTCAGTCAACCCGATGGCCGATATCCCTTTCCCGACCACCTCCTCTTCTTCGACCGCGGCGGCGACCAAGGCATCCTTCGCCGAGGATCCTCGCACCTTCTACGACAAGGAGACCGGCACTTGGCGTCTCGAGGATGACGACGGAAATGAATTCGAGTACGATCAGACGAAGAGGGCTTGGGTTCCCCTGGTCCGTAACCTTTCTCACCCCCCCAAACCATTTCCTCCGGATGGGGGGAAATAAGGGACTGAGAGTTCTGATGCAATTCTTGTTTAGCTCCCAGATGACCTGTTGAAATCCCACCAGGCTGCGTACTCCGTCGCAGGTGTGGACGAGGAGGTGAGGAAGATTGCACCGTATCCCCCCTATACCTCACCAAACTCACGCGTTTAATCTATCCTGGTAGACTCCCGCCGCGCCCATACTCGCTCGCGAAAAGAAGAAAAGAAAACGCAAAGAAGAGGAGTATGATCCTTCCTTAGCTACGATCTCGGTCAAACGAGGTAAAGGATCGAATAACAATAACAATAACAATGACAGCTCCAAATCCACGGACCCTTCCAAACCACCCAAATCCAAGAACACGGCGGTGTACGTGACGAACCTCCCGAAAGACACAGAACTCGACGAGCTCCTCCAGCGATTTGGCAAGTGCGGAGTGATCGAGGAAGACGATGAAGGCGAACCGAAAGTCAAGATGTACGCTCGCGAGGATGGGTCTTTCAACGGAGAAGCTCTCGTCGTGTTCTTCAAGGAGGATTCAGTGACGCTCGCGATGAACTTGATGGATGAGGCGGAACTTAGGTTGGGTGACCCGTCCACGAGGATGAGGGTCCAGAAGGCCGACTTTGGGCATAAGCAACATCACGGGCCGAGTCAACAGGGGGGTGAGAGGAAGGTAGTGAATAAAAAGAAAGCGACGAAGCGGATCGGAAAGATGCAAAGGTGAGTTGCCTCGAGCCATCCACCGTCGAACTAAAAGTCATCCGTATCTGGGGAACTCAGGAAATTGGAGGACTGGGACTCGGATGATGAGCTCGGTCCAGCTCTCGCGGTGACAGACAAGTCCAACGACCAGGTGAACAAGAACGACCGAGTCGTCGTCCTGAAACACATGTTCACCTTGGAGGAATTGGAAGAAGATCCCTCGTTGCTCTTGGACCTCAAAGAGGACGTGAGAGAGGAATGTGCAACGCTAGGGGAGGTCACTAACGTTGTGCTGTATGATGTGAGGGGTTTTTTTTCCAGTCCCCCCGTCCTGTTACCCTTGTTGCTTACGGCTCCATTTACCCGTTTGTTTCTGTAGCAAGAGCCAGAGGGCATCATGACAGTCAAATTCCGTGACCCAATCAGCGCAAAAGCGTGCATAATCGTGAGCAATCTTCTCACGTCGCCATCACCCCGCCCTCACCTCTCGCTCACATCCCCATCATCAGAAAATGCAAGGGAGGTTCTTCGCCGGTCGTCAGGTAGAAGCTTACCTCTACACCGGCCAACGGCGGTTCAGACGTTCAAAAGGCGAAGACGACGACACCCTGGGAGACGGCCCAGATTCGGAACGAAAACGTCTCGACGACTTTGCTCGGTGGTTGATGAACGAAGGCGAATCTTGAGGACTGCCTGAACTTCGAGCTCTCGCATCCAGCATTTTTGATTTCGTTTACCGCCCTCGGATCGAGGGAACCCGTATGTAATCTCATGTATGTATGACATTGTTAGTGACAGATCGTCCACCATTCTTGAGAACGCAAAAAAAGCGTTGACCTCTATATGCGTACGAAAACGTTGTACGAGGCGGAGAGCGGTCAGATACGTGGGATCATGGAACCTGAGAGCGTTCGACACTTCGAGGTTCATCATTTCGTTTCACCAAGAAAAGAAGGGCTTAGCATCCACGGTTTCAGTTCGCTACGACAAGCAACAGCGGTAAGTTCCCCATCCTATGAACCAGGAGAAGAAGCAGAAGAAATTTCTTCACCTCGACGATAACCATCTTTGGTTTTGGAACCTCCTCATCAATGATCCAATCCAACCTCGGTCCGTTCCCATCCTGACCCGTCCACCTTGAATGGAGCGATGGTCGAGTATCCATATACGACATCGACTTGGACATCTGGGCCAAATCCTCATCTCCCACCTCCGACGCGTTTGAAGAAGGCGCCTCTTCCACCACTGCCGGCAACCCGTCCGAAATCGCTCCCGGCGAAAACGGTCCCTGGAACGAAGCTGTCATCAGGGGTGGCACGCTGTCGTCATTATTGTGCGTATGAGAAGAGGATGAACGAGATATTCGTCCGGAAGCGGAGGCGGGAGCCACTGGTCTGCCCTTATTCCTGGCGCTCGGAGAGGTTGACGACTCCCCTACATCTACCTCGCGGTCAGCGTTATCCCCACCAACAATGCCGCCGCCAAGCTTCTTCAAGCTCGCTTCAACGGCGTCTAACCTCTCCATCTGTTCCAGGACCGCAACTCCTGTCGTGCCAGGATGGACCTTGGAAAACGCTGTGGAGAACGATACTGGTCGGGTGAAGTTGAGGAATTCCCCTGATCTCCTGGAAGGGAAGTCCGAGGCGACCTTCTGCGGTGTCGGTCTCGTAAAGCTAAGGCGACTTGTGGGTGTGGGGAGTGGCATGGTATTGATGGAGGCATGAGGCGATGAAGGGCGGTCCTCTTGGTCTTGGAATGGGTCCCCGCTTTCATGGTCATCTTCATCTTCATCTTTGAGGTTTTCATGGGTGGATTCGACTTCGTCATCCCACACTAAAACCTTCTGTCGTCGAGTCAACTCCAGGGGGCCTTCATCCTAAAGAAGAGAGTCAACAATGAACTTGGCCTCTGAAGGTAACGCGCAGGGAACGGCTTACTGCATGCTTCAACGACTGGACTATGTTCCACGCCTGTCCTTTAATGACAGCAAGTTGTTTCTGAATTAATCACCATCAAAAAACGCGACTTTCCTGTCCGAGAAAAAGCATACGCTGAACATCTTCGGATGAAAATCGGGATCCAAAGCAAACAGCTGCCTGAGCTGCCACGAAGTCTCTTCCCACCAAGATTTAGATGTCAATAATGGCAAAAAGTGATTCCTGGTCCCTTCGCTGAACGGTCGACCGATAATACTGACGGGGAGGTATAGCCATCCATAGGTGAATGACCTCCAACCGCGTGGATGTTCGTGTGGAAATGACAAGGAATTGTCGATAGCCGCAATGTGGATGTGTGAATGTCGTCGGTTTGGAGTAGATGCACCCGGAGTCTTGGCCCCAAGTGTGGACATCGAGGGTGTAGCCGCCGGAGGGACGACAACCCCACTGGTTGCGGGACTCGGTTTGGGGACCTCACTCATCTGAAGCACGTTCACACGCGAGGTGTTCACGGGAGGGGTATCGATGGGAGCTTTTTCGTGATCGATGTCACAGCATTTGATCATGAAGTTGTCCAGACCGCGGTCCGTGTTCAACATCAGGTAATCCAGAATTACAAGCCTGGACAGGTGTGAAAAGGCTGAGGTATTACGTCGCAAAGGAATAACACACTTCTCGAGTTCCTCCCTAAAGCTGTTTTGGAGTGCTGTGGTCCAGTAAAACGGACGGTTCCCCAAACCTTCGCTGACGTCAAAAAGTCGATGATCGTGTTCATGTTCTTCGTCATAAAAATCGTCATCGTCCCCCGTCCTGCCGCAGCAGATACGAAGGGCGTTCAAGAACCGCCTAGCTTTCGTCTTATGTCGATGAGGATCATCAGCATACGTTTCAGCGATGGCACGCCCAGGGAAGGGGTTCTTCCGTAAGAAGTCGGAAGCGTCTGCCAGTCTAGGATTCCAGGCAAATTCAAAACGAGACTGTTGGGGAACGCACCGGTAAACCCATTGAGGAAACATTGGAGACTGCCGATCTTGTCTGGAAGAGGTTTCCCCTTCTTGAACGCAGTTCGATCTATCCAGTCGTAGAAGAAAGCCTGGGGCAACCATAAGGTTCCTCAGTGCTGATCAATAGGCACGGCAAGACACACCTGACTTGACAGGGGAACGAGACCTGTCCGAGGGACAATATACAGTTCCAGCCTCCGATCGAGCAGCGAGGCGGCGGCCTCAGAGATATAGCTAGAGGCCGATTTAATTCCTTCCTTTTATTGGAGGACGACGGCTCGTACCTCAAATTTGGGATCAAGCAAGCCCGACCGAATGGGATGATCCACTTGAACTACGGGGGTTGGTGAACTCGTGCTCGGACGAAAAAAAGCGCTTGCATACTTGTCTGTGTAGCCACTTGGTCGTCTATTCTCGGAACGAGCCTTAGCTAAGAGTTCATGAACAAGCGACTGGAGGAATGCGGACTTTGGGATTGAGGCGTCCATACGGTTCTTCGTCCTTTGGCTTGAATACGCTATGAAGTCGAGCGGGAATGAGGAACGTGGTTCGGGCAAATACATCCGAGACATACCCGACGGTCTGCACCCTTCCATCTACTTTCGATCGGGCAAAGTACGAGCCTGAAGATCCTTTGGCGATAATTTTTGGATGTATGCCGTCCAGAATAGCTTCCCTGACCCCTTGAACCAAACTACGGGCGATAAGTTGCAGAAAACCCGAGAGTTGAGGTCACTCACGCATCGAATTCTGCTTGAGACATTGGAGGCTGGTGGTCCAGAGTTTTGGTCTACGCCGAGTTGTGTGTGAGGTCAGACATTTCCAAGGCGGAGAGATAGCTCACATATCCCAAGTCTCCATGACTTGGTGGAACATACGGTTCGAAGGCGCTCCTCCAGATTTCCTTGCGAGCGTTCGAGTCCTCTGTCCGCTTCTTCCTCTTCATCTTCATCTTTTGAGCAATAGACTCGGTCCATCTGCGAGCAAACCTCAAAATCCATTGTGAAACGTTATAGTGGATGCGTACCGCTTAAAAGCATAATCCAATTTGCCCAAATCTATCTTCCTTGAAGCGGACGAACGGCGCGGTCGGCTGGCGGGAGAGGACGAGGCGAGCTCGTTGTCGTCGTCGACCGACTGGGAGATTGGTTGGTATTCTGAGCGGTTCACCATTGTCAAGGCGGTGGGATTGTCGACGTTGTGAGGGCGTGGTGAGGACGCTACGCGCAGGTTGTGGCCATGTCGGGAGCCTCGCACTTGATGGTGCCCAAATCGGGATTGGGCGTCACTCCCCTCGCTGACCGCCGCCAGCTGCAGAAATCGTACCTGGTTTGTTCTTCGGCTTGAGCTCGAAAGAGAGACTTCAGTTCTCTGCCTTTTCATCCCCGAGCGATCTTTGAGGCTCGATGGACGAAGGGGTGGTTGCGCATCGGGACGTGACTGCCCGTTTTCCCAGATCGAATGTGCTACTCCTACCTCCCCATCTGACGACCGATTCGGGGTCCCTCGCTGGGCTAAAATATCTGCCCTCGACCCTCATTAGGAACCGGAAAAGACTCTGGGTCCCCTTGATGCTGATTGTTGCCTCCATCGGAGGTGTACACCCGAGATCAATCCCGGTTGTCCCAGGAAAGCTCGGTAAGTATTGGCCCACGCCATGACGCACTGCACTACCATCGTGAACCTACCTCTCGAGAGGGCGGTCTTCGAGATCACTGGCCGTTCTGAAGTTTAATTCGCTCGCACGGCGATCCCACCGTGTTAGACCGTGTTCCACGTGCATATTGGCCGAACCTCGACTGTCGCATCACGTCGGCTCGACTTGTGTATATACCCACCCCCCGAAGATCGGACTACAGACCCAAACGATTATCCGTTATGGATCATCTTCGATCGGAATGTCCTGCATACCCACCCGAAACATCTCACGGCCATGTTACTGAATGGTCTCCCGACGGGGTTCGCGGGCCATAAATGCTTTTGGCGATGGTCCTCGCCTTCCATCCCTCACCCCGACAGAGGCCACCATGTTCTCCAACATTCCGTCAGCTATCCTTCTCGCCTTTGTGACCTGTGTTGTCGGTCAATCCACTCCCAATGCTCCCCTAGCACGCCCGAACGTCGTTCCGAATCGGTATATCGTCGAGACCTCAAGTCATGACACGCTCAAACGACTTGGTGTAGGGAACCTGCAGGTGAGTTTTCCGGTGATGCTATGGGACGTTGTCATCGCCTTTAACTGGGGTCTCACCTTTAGCGTCGATCCTTCTATGACTCGCACCGGAAGCGCAAGATCGGCTTCGCGCTCGGCCAGGCGTTCAATATGCCTAACATCTTCGTCGGAGGTGTGGTCGATATTGCGGTACGACTGCCTCATCACCTTTCATTGTTATGGTGTTGACTCACATCTTATTTGTAGGACGGAGAAGTGAGTGAGACCCTCCGAAAGCCAAATCTCGTTGATGTCCATTCCGTAGGACGTTGCCGCACTGGCAGAGCTTGAGGATGTCGTCTCTGTGAGACCAGTGCACGTATATTCCCGTCCGAGGTAAGATTGCCCCACTGGGCTGCCCTTCTCGGACTGATTCGCACCGACCTTGAGGGTATCGAACGCCAGGGTCTTGCTGGATCCCAGAGACTCCGCGACCCCTGACACGTTTTCGCCCCACGTTCTAACGGTACGTCAATCGCCAACTGCCGTCCAAGCGGCTTCGTTGACGTCACTTCAAGGGGGTTGACAAAGTCCACGCCAGAAATATCACTGGCAAAGGGATCAAAATCGGAATGTAAGATTATTTTCTCCTGCTCTGACCGCTGGATCTGCGCTCCTCATTGTCTCTTTCCCGACGCAGTATCGACGCCGGCATCGACTACAACCACCCAGCGCTTGGCGGAGGTTTTGGTCGTGGGTTCAAGGTTGCTGGAGGATACGATTTTGTGGGAGATGCCTACAACGGGGTCAATACGCCAGTTCCGGGCCGTGATCCACTCAGCAAGTGAGCGTTTCTTTGTGAGATGACTTTCCGCGATATTCACCCCGCATGCAGGTGCTCTGAGCATGGTACTCACGTGGCTGTATGGCACGCTATCATTCGCCGCGAGGTACTGTTGCTGAACAAATCGTACAGGGTATCATCGGTGCAAATCCAGGGAACTATTTCAACATCAGTGGCGTTGCATACGATGCCACCTTGTTTGCCTACAGGATCTTTGGGTGCAGCGGTACCACCGACGATAGCCGTCAGTTCTAGCTCCTTCAACAATTCCACAACTAATTTGGAATTCTAGTCGTCATCAATGCTCTCTCTCGTGGATTCAACGACTCCATGGATATCCTTACGATCTCCATAGGAGACTCGATTGGGTTCTCCAGGACCGCGTCGAGTCTGGTCGCGAGCAGGATCGCTGAATTAGGAAGGGTGGTCACCGTTTCAGGTGGGTCGAAGTCGCACTGAAATGGGCAGAATGAATTTTTAGCCATTAATAGCCGGAAACGATGGAGTACAAGGTCCATGGTTTGCCAGTTCGCCCGCTGCAGGCGAGGGTGTGATCGCGGTCGGGAGTGTCGACAAGTACGTGGCTAAACCTTCTTCTTTCCGCCTAGCTAAACGTCCAGCAAACAGTACCATAGTCCCAGGTCAAAACGCGACCGTCTACATCGACGGTCATGAAGTTGATCCCATCGTAAGCCTTCAGCTTTGCCACATCCCACTCTTTCTCAGGCAGGTTCCAGACATATCTCAGCGGGATATCGATGGTCAACGATAGCCCTCCGTTCGAGATCTATGCGACCTCAACTAACACCTCGACGGCAGACTCCTGTCTTCCTTTACCTGCCAGCACCCCCAACCTCGCTGGGAAGGTTGTGGTGATCCAGAGCGGGGGTTGCACATTCTCCGTCAAATGTCAACACGCGGCGCGGTTCGGGGCGTCCCGTTTCCTCTTCTACAAGTGGGTGACCAGGATTCACCTCCATGCGTCCACTGACTAATGACACTTCACATTCTTAGCAATGTTAGCGGGGACCTACCGCCTGTTTTTCCTGCCGCTGGCAACTTCATTGCTGGACTCATTCGAGCGGACGCAGGAGCTCTCGTAAGACCTGTAACTTGGATCTCCCGAATGACCGTCTCACGCGATTTACAGTTGGTCAACAGCTTCGCCCATAGAAAGAACATCACCATCTCATTTAAGAATCGCCCGGTGTCAATCCCGAATAGTGTTACAGGAGGCATCATGTCCCCGTTCTCCAGCCTTGGACCGACGTATGATCTCGACTTTAATCCCTCCGTTTCTGCCCCAGGTGGATATATCCTCAGCACTCTCCCAGGCAACAGGTTCGGTATTATGTCAGGGACAAGTATGGCCAGTTGAATACCTTGTTTCGCTCCCTGATAGGTCCTCTGCTGATTTTGGGACCTTCCGTCAGCTCCTTTCGTTGCCGGTGCTGCTGCCTTGATCTTACAGGCAAAGAGATCGATTGTTGAAGGACACCCGCTCGCAATCAGGGATCTTCTAGAAACGACAACTTCGCCCATTGCGTCGAACTTGACGGACGGACAGCCTCTCCAGACGCTTATTCAGGCGGGTGCCGGTTTGATCCAGGTAGACCGGGCCGTCAACACCACAACGCTCGTCTACCCAGGTAAGTTGTCCTTGAACGATACGGCCCACTTCCAGCCGACGTGAGTGTCTGTTAACTGTGCCTCCGATTGAAAGTCTAAGGTGGGCCGGTTCCAGGCAACAGTTCACGGTTGTGAACACCGGAGATGCCCCCATGAATTACACCCTGTCGCACGCTCCCGCTGGCACTATCCTCACATTTAACGGGGTAAGATTCGAGTGTTCTGTGGCTGGTGGGTCTCGGAAATACTAAGGTATTCGACGCAGCACAAACCAGTCCTACCACCATTCAAATTGGCGACAGACGCCGCCACGGTGGACTTCGGCAACAGAACCAAGTTCACTCTTGGACCGAAAGAGACGACCAATGTCACTGTCACGTTCGCTGCTCCCAAAACCAATGCAACGAATTACCCCGCCTATTCGGGCCACATCGAAATCAAGAGTGGATCGGAAACCTTGAGGGTCTCTTACCTCGGAGTCGTTGGCTCCATCCACGATAAGGACATTTTGGATCGCTCACAGACTTCTGCTTGCAATTCGCTGCCCTATGTTCTGCTTCCCGACGACAACGTCCAGAGAGGCACGGCAAATTACACGTTCACTCGTTTCGATTTCCCGACGCTCGTATACAGGTGTGTTTCTCGGCGATATGTTTGGGGTGGATAGCAAAGATACTGAACTTGTGGTACGATGTCTAACTAGGTTACTTTTCGGCACTGCTCAGGTGTCACTCGACCTTGTGGAGGCGGATTGCGTGAATGGTTCGGACCCGGCCTTGGTAGGAAACCTTGGATCGGCCAAATTCTCTGCCCGGTCCATGGTTGGCACACTCGTGGGTGATCGCCGATTATTATGACCCCCAAATTGCTGAAAAGCCCCGCTTTCACTCACCGCCTGCAGAACTCGATCCCTATTTATGAAACATTCAAAAACGGGACGACGATTCCAGACGGGGAATACCGCATCTCACTGAAGACATTGAGGGCTTTCGGAGAACCGAGCAACCCCAAAGACTTCGACACCTGGCTCAGTCCGATCATTAGGAAGTTCTGAGTGACTGTTTCATCGGCGTCTGCAGGGTCTGACATCGTTTGTGAATCGTCCAACTCGTTCACTTACTCTGCGGGTCTCAGCGCCTACACAACTTGCAGCACAATGGAGCTGGTTTGACTACCCCAGTATCCCACATCCCCCTTTTCATCCATAGGACCTTCGAATACGTATTTATTTGAGCTGTGGCTTAGCCGCTCATACACATACCCTTCCCCCCTTCTTTACGTGTACAACAGGAACTTGCTAACATAAGGTTGCTTACGCCTCGAAATGCCGAGGCTTACTATCTGATAAGATGAATGCACTACGAGTTGCTCCGTTTGGAAAGACATGCTGCGCTCACCACGAGAGTTATAAGCGTTTCCAGTGACCATGCCTTCTCCCCACCCCCCAGAACCCCACCCGTGCCCAGTCCATGGAGAGCGTCAGGTCGTTCCTCTCCTCCATCCTCTGCCTGTTGCTCCCAACCCGCACTAAGTCGGTGGGAAAGAGCATAAGCAGGAGGCAGAAGGTCGTCATCGTAGGCGGAGGGGTCACAGGATCGCTTTTGGCTCGCCAATTGTCGGCAAGACTCGACCAGAAGGAGCACGAGCTCACCCTCATCGAAGCCAGGCCGTACGCGATTTGGTTGATCGCTGGGGCGAGGCTGGTCACGGAAGGGGGATATCATCCCGGATTGGAGGAGAGGACATTCGTGCCGTACGACAAGTTGTTTTCCAACGGCACCGGCTCTGTGAAACGAGCCAAAGCGGTCTCTATCCACCCCATTTCGGGCCGTACCTGTGCGGATACAGGAGGTGATGTTCCTGCTGGGTTGGAGAAACGGACCGAAGAGGATGACTGCAGCGGGTATGTCGTGCTTGAGGATGGAGAAAAGGTGTGGTATGACGCCTTGATCCTCGCTACTGGCTCGAAATACACTGGGCCGATTGATTTTCCCGACGACCCTGCACAATGCCTGGCGCATCTCAAACGTTGGAGGGGGGCCTTCAAGGAAGCCAAAGACGTCATGTTGGTAGGTGGCGGAGGCGTCGCCATCGGTCCGTGTTCTGTGGTATTCCTCCTGCTGGGTTTCTGCTGATCTTCGTCGCAGAGTTGGCCGGAGAACTCAAGGACTATTATCCGGTGCGTGTTCCAACCTCCATTTCACCACACGTACTAAACAGAAACCCGACGATTATTTACAGGACAAGAAGGTTGTGATAGTTCATGGGAGGGATCTGCTACTCAACGACCAGTTCCCTAACGAGTTCAGGAAACTTGTCAACCAAAAACTCGAAGCGAAGGGCGTTGAACTTGTTCTTGGCGACTACGTTGCCTCGTTCCCGGAAAGTGGTACGGGAGAGGTCGTCCTCCGTTCCGGAAACAAACTTCAAGCTGACCTGATCGTGAGGACCTCTACTTCATTCCTTGGGGTCGACCTCCGCAGGTCCGTCGTTGCTGACGGGTCATGGGCATTGTCTCTTAGGTCCCCACATACGGACCCAAACCAAATACGGCTTGGATTTCCAACTCTCTCGGCTCAAACGCCCTTTCATCTGGAGGTTTCGTGAAGATGCGACCTACGTTACAATTAGAATCGCATCCCTCAATTTGGGCCGTTGGCGATATCCTTGATTTCCCGGAGGGAAAGAGAGCGACCAAAGCATGGGCACAGTTCGACGTGCTCATTCCCAACCTGTTGACGTTCTTGCGAGATAGAAACGCGAGGTTGATGAAGAAGTATACCCCTGGTCCCGAGAATATCGTTCTCACCGTTGGAGCGGTACGCCTTTCCCCCTTTTCTTCATTCGTTTCCTTGAAATCTCACACGGCGCGGTTGTTTGCTGATGCACGTTCCTTGGACCTGCAGGAAGGAGGGATCGGATACCTCGGCAAGTTGTGGGGTCTGACGATCACCTCGGATTGGGTAGTCAAGCGTTGGGTGGCTGGAGGCTTGATGGTGGAGCAGTTCAGGCGTATGATGGGTTCCCCTTGAAGAGTCCGAACATAGGGCCCGCTTTTACGATATCCTCGAAGGTCCGGTCATAATGATTCCATAACACGCAAACAGTAACCTCTTCCGGATGCACACACCGACATCTGACACTCTACCGTAATGACTACTATGACTTTGGATCGGAGACCGAGTTCATTCTTGGGCGATCGCCCTCAACCCCTCCAGCGCTGTTTCGGTCTGCTCCTCCGTCGGAGGCTCGAGGGGTACGACCACGACGTCCGGTTCACCTTCCGGCGGTTCAAAAGCCTCGAATTGGCTGTCAAGCATTTCGGCTTTGAAAAAATGATTCTCCCTCTTGAGCATTCGACCTCTCAGCGTTTCTTTGTCTCCCTTGATCCATACGAAACACGTCTGAGGAAGTGGTGGGGATAGCGGTGACGTCTCTTCGTCAACTTCCCTGAGGTGGTACGAGATTTCGCCGGGATGTAGTGTCTCCAGTGCTTGCTCGACCTTGAGTTTGCCCCTGAGGATCTGGCGGTATGACCTCTTTAACGACGAGCAAGCCAGGACAGCGCCAATCTCATCTCCCACCGCCGGTGTCACAGTTTCTCCGGTCTGGTCGCCCTTACGGCGGACTTCTTCCTCAAGCTTTTGGATGCCAACTTCACGTAGGTGGCCGAGCCAAGGAAGCCGATCCTGGTCATCGAGTGCCTCTCCACGACTCATCTTCTCGACATTAGCTTTCGGGTGGTAGTCGTCCCCGTCTATGAACGGAAACCCAAGACGACCGGATAAACTTTTTGCGAGCGTGGATTTTCCAGTCCCAGAAACGCCCTATTGAAGGAGAAGTTGGGATCTTTATGGTTTTCGGCGAGGCGAGGACTTGGGAGGGTGAACACTGTACCATTACAATCACGAGTTTTGCGACCATCTTTTCTTTGGTTTTCCTTTCCGTACCCTATTCCTCCCTGATTGAGGTCAAACGTTATACCGAGAACAAGGAAAGGCGGGAGGGACTCCGACCGGAAAACAAACGGTTAAAGACCCCGCAGGATAAAAAGTCCCAAGAGAAGTGTCGAGTGAGAGGACGTGGGGCGATGCGGCGGCGAGCCGCGTCCTCGCAGGGGGCAGTTCCAATCAGTCGTTCGCGTCAAACACGAGGGGATGTAATCAGTTACTGGCGCTGTGCGACCAGTTATTGTACAGATGGGGTTGCCGTCACAAAATATACACACACTACAGAAATCTATCGAGGGATCACACAGGAAAAGTCCAGAATCAGCAGCTGGGCCCCAGCCCTGTCAACCTTGTTGTAAGCAGCGACCAGATACCGACCATCCCACTGCGCCTTGCTGGGCCGTGCGAATCTCGTCGGCAATCGAAAAACCTCCTTTCCGCTCACGCTATCCTCGATCCTGGTCCGACCGCTATCCTGTCGCCTCGTATCACCTGCTCGGATGAAATCCAGACGGGGCTTGGCCGGGGCTGATGAAAGGGAGGATGAACTTATGTACTTCAAGTCCCACCCCTGGACTGGAGAATCCCCGGAAAGAATCCAGACCCTCGAACCGTCCAAAATGAATGAGGGGGAGTACACCTGGTACGGGCGCTCGAACGGTATGGAACCTATACTTTTCCCGGTTGATGCGGACCAGATTTGGATGTGGTTCGTATCCAGTCCAAAGACTCTTGTCCCGTCTCCTGATATCCGGAGGTCACGATCAAGGATGTTGACTTCAGCAGGTAGATGGATCGTCTGGAGGTGGTCCCCGTTCACAGTGTCCCAGGTGGAGACTCTCCATGTACTTTGGAAGCCCTCCTCGCAAAACACTACAGTCAGCACCCCTTTAACCAGCCGCGCGTCGCTCGCGTGGCCT
>QFEV01003225.1:0-15727 GCA_003316405.1 Thelephora aurantiotincta
TTTTAGGCAGGTGTTGCAGGCAAAAGTGTACAAACAGGGCAACGTGAACGCGACGCGCAAGGTCGTCGCTCCTGTCATTAAGGATGTCGTGGAGGGTTCGACAGGTGCGAACCCATGAGTTGCGCTTGACGCAACGTCTGTAATTTCAACTCCATGCGAATGGACATCTGTTTCTTGGTCACCGTATCCGCGAGTCTGATTTAAATTGTCTACGGCTGTCATAGAAGTGACCGTCCGGTGCATGCCACGGCCTCTGGGTATGATGTTTGGCACGTCGGTTTGATACACGACGAGTACGAGATGTCCGGCGTCCGATAGCTTGATCAGGAGGGACATCGCCGATCATCGATCATCACTTGCGAGCCGCACGTCCGACACACATCACTGCTTTCTTTGAACTTCTTCGACCATCATGACTAGTGGCGACGTGATCCTCGTTACTGGAGGCTCTGGACTCGTCGGGAAAGCTATTGAACGCGTTATAAATACTGAACCTGAGGGTTCACGATTCGGAAAAAAGCCAGGCGAGACTTGGATCTTTGCCAGCTCAAGAGATGGAGATCTAAAGTCGAGTTCCTTCCTCCCTATGCATCCAGTCGCTATGCGCGCCCATGCTGAAGTGTCGCTCTTAGGGATATTGAAGCCACTCGCAAGTTGTTTGAAAAATACAAACCAACTCACGTCATCCACCTCGCCGCCTTAGGTGATCATAATGTCTTTGTGATCTGACCAAAGGTACCATGCTGATTGTGGTGAGGACAGTCGGTGGGCTGTTTAAGAACATGAAGTACAAGGCGCGCCCATCTGATCTTTTCATGGGCTCGGGGATTTGACGTTTGATCCATTCCAGGCTACGTTCTTCCGCGACAACCTCGTCATCAATGACAATGTCCTCCACACTGCCCATCTCCAAAATGCCAAAAAAGTTGTGTCTTGTTTATCGACGTGCGTCTTCCCAGATAAGGTCACATATCCCTTGGACGAGACGAAGATCCACCTCGGGTTACCTCACGAGAGTAACTTTGGCTATGCGCACGCGAAGAGGATGGTGGACATCCAAAATCGGTGGGCGTGAATTGTTTGTATCGATTTCGCTAGGCTAAAAAAAAAACACCACAAGTGCATACAAGGATGAGTTTGGGGACAACTTCACGTCCGCAATTCCAACGAACGTCTTCGGAAAGCACGATAATTTGTACGTTTAGTCGATCCTATGTGGATGTAAATCTTCGTACCGACGCTCTGTCCTAGTGATCTCGAGGATTCGCACGTCATCCCGGGTCTCATCCATAAATGCTACCTCGCGAAAAGTGAGTATCGAGTCTCTCCATCCCGTAGACAGGGTGTTGCGTATTCACTAAACGCAGAGAACGGCACCCCCTTTGTGGTTTCTGGAACTGGAAAACCACTACGCCAGTTCATCTACTCGGAGGATCTTGCTAAGCTCTTCATCTGGCAGTTAAGGGAATATGACGATGTTGAACCGGTCATCCTGAGCGGTGCGTCTTGACCACCCCCCATCTCGTTCGAATGTTCACACTTTTGAAGTCGGCGAAGACGAGGAAGTCAGTATCAAGGACGTGGCCAACGCAATCGTTAAGGCCATTGGGTTCGAGGGAGAATATACGGTATTCCCTCCGCTGGTCCCTTTCTTCTACCGAGGCTGATTGAGGGTTGGCAAGTTTGATACCAGTCGCGCAGATGGACAGTACAGAAAGCCGGCTTCAAATAAGAAACTACTGAGCCTCATTGGTGACTTCGAATTCACCCCATTCGAACAAGGTGAGGTAGACAAACGTACATTAACTCCCGAGGTTGACAAGCTTGCCTGCAGCCCTCAAAGAGACCGTCGACTGGTTCGTCAAGAACTATCTCAACGCCAGGATAGGGAACCCCAAAGCTTAAGTTATCAGAAAAACCTCTCCACACAATCCGCGCCAAACTCAGCTGTTGTAGATCAGTAATAGACCCGAGAATTGGATTGCCTCCATTTTCAATGACCTCCATTGAAAACGACAGTAGAGACAAACAAGAACAACGAAACGTGAGGAAAGGTCGACATGCAAGCCCATCTCTCTAAGTGGTCGAATGCCGATCTAGTTTTGATCCTCGACGAGGCTTCTAGCAGCCTGGAGATCGGCTTCAACCATCTCCTTGACGAGAGAGTCGAAGTCAACTTCACGCTTCCACCCAAGAACACGTTCGGCCTTGGCAGGGTTACCCAATAGTAACCTTTGAGTAGCTATCAGCATTTAGCGATGCAGTTTGTTGTTGGAGGACATACTCGACTTCTGCAGGGCGGAAGTATCCTGGGTCAACCTTGACGATGGTCCTTCCACTCTGGACATCGACACCCTCTTCATGAATGCCTGCGCCTCGCCAGCTGCGAAACGACGTTATTTGTGCTCCAGACTTTAAAAGGCTGGTGGGTGGCTCTCACCGGATCTGGATCCCGAGAACACCAAAGGCCTTTTCGACGAACTCGCGAACGGGATGAGTTTCACCTGTGGCAAGGACAAAGTCCTCCGGAGTGTCCTGTTGGAGCATCATCCACATGCCTTCGATATAGTCGCGAGCTATCCAACGATTAAAACAGAACTTAAAGACGTGTTGCAATTGTGGACCAACCATGTCCCCAATCACGCCTGGCATCGAGGTTACCGAGGTAGAGACACTGTTGCTTGCCGAGAGAGATATCCGCCGCAGCCCTGGAAATCTTACGAGTGACGAAGGTCCTTCCTCGTCGGGGGCTCTCGTGGTTGAACAAGATACCGTTGCAGGCATACATGCCATATGCTTCCCTATAGTTGACGGTGATCCAATATCCGTAGAGCTTGGCGACACCGTAGGGAGAACGAGGGTAGAACGGAGTAGTCTCGGACTGAGGGGTTTCAACGACCTTTCCGTATAACTCGGAGGTAGAAGCCTGGTAGAAACGGACGTGGTTCTCAAGTCCGCACGTACGAATGGCGTCGAGGAGACGGAGGGTACCGAGACCGTCAACGTCACCAGTGTATTCAGCCATCTCGAACGAGACCTTGACATGTGATTGAGCACCAAGGTTATAGATTTCAGTGGGTTGGACCTGGGCGAGAATGTACACGAGGTTGGTGCTGTCGCTCAAGTCACCGTAATGGAGCTTGAACTTGTTCGGCCCTTATCACCGTCAATTAGTGGTTAAACTCGCGAAACCGACAGGGTGTGGACGATAACGCACTCTCATGCTGGTCAGCGTATAGGTGTTGCAACCTGCTGGTGTTGAAACTGGATGAACGGCGGATGATACCATGGACCTCGTAGCCCTTGGAGAGAAGGAATTCCGTCCTGATCAGCAGTGATCAGCGACAATACTAGCCGAGAGTGTCGTCCAGTAGTGGCATACAAATAAGAACCATCTTGACCGGTGATACCTGGATACGCCGTGGAACGTCAGACGACCGAACGCGGTGGCGGAACACGAGAATGGCGTAGGTAAATTTTGCATTCGCAACACGACTGACCAGAGATCAACGCGACCCTTCGTTTGCGATACTCTTCCGGCGAAGGGAGCTTGATTGAGAGCAAGGGAGAGAAAGAGGGAGGGATGTCTACGTGTTGGGAGGACATGTCGGCGGGAGAGAGGGGGGCGAGGAAACGGGACTGTATTTTATATCACATTTTGATCATTTTCACCTCGGGGCATGTCCGGCAGCTCAAGCATTCGACAGTACGGCACATTACCGCCAACCATAATCTCGCAACTTTCAGCACGCTCTACAGACCGATAGTAAAGTACAATAACCAAGCACTCAGGCCTGTGAAGCGGTTTTTAGTGTAGTCGAGGCCCACATCAGCAAATCATCCTCAGATTGAGGAATGGGAGCTCCTTTTGTCCTTTGTTCGTAGGCGCATTGCAAGCGTTCCGTTGCAAGTCTGTCAATCAGTTCAGCGTTGGCTGGGGGAGCCGTCTGGGACGGCGATCGCGCGTCGGATGCCAGGCGACGCAGGCACTGTGGAACTCATCAGTTTCCCGCCTCTCGTTTCGGATGGATACCGTACCAGTTTAATGCCATACCACGCACGAAGGGTGACATCTGTCTGATAGGAGGCAATAGGAGCATCTTCGTCGTCTGTCATGTCAACCACCATGAGGAATGATTTGACCGCAAGGGGTATATCGCCACCCGCATACGCGATCTCCGCGAACTCGAGGACGTAGAATGGATTTTGGGGTGCCAGAAGCAACGCGTGTGAGATTGCCTGTAGCGCATAACTGTGTCTGGAGCCTGGGTGAGCTTTTTGAAGAGGTAGCGAGGATAAGAACCGCACTGATTGCACAGATAATAAATCTCTGCCAGCTCGACCCAACCATCGACCTCGTTATAGAAAGTATCCAGTAATGCTGTAAGCTCCTCGACTGACTTGTCTAATTTGCCCATATTTCTGAGGGCATAGGCCTTGCGCCTCCATCCTGCCTGTCATATCTCAGCATGGATGGGTGTAAAACTGGGCGTGCTGTACTTACAGAATTCGTTGGGTCGTTCTCGAGTAGCTTGCTGTAGTATTCAAGCGCGATATTTGGCGTTTCGGTGGCCTCTATACGAATGCCGGAGAGAACTTCTACGCGGGGAGAATCGCCGAATTTATCTACGAGGTGTCTGATACATCGCTGCATCTCGTCATCAGAAAGAACACACGAGGAACAGGAGACCACGTACATCCGAGACGTCGATTCGACCAGAGTCCAGAGCAGCGAGTGCAAGACCTTCTAAGAATTCCCAACCTGAAGTGTGCGCATGGATTGAGTCCAACGTGTTCACCACGGTTGAGAAACGCATGCTTTACTGTCTGCTCGTTTCTTCCATCCGCCGTTGTCAAGGAGAGGCAGCCCATCGTCGAACGTCTTTTTGTATGTCGGGTTCCTACGTGGCCGATACGAGGCCAATTTCTGGAGGGCGATGGTGAAGTCCATTTGACGAACCGGTAACTCGCGCGCGGTCCTCTCAGTCTCAACCAGATGTTGATACGACGCCTCGGTCTAGTCCAAACCCGGGCCCGTCTCCGCCAGTCCCTTCCAAACCCCACAGCCATACGCTCTCTGGTTGAACGTGGGTACGAAGCCCCGAGTGTGCTGCGAAGGTATCTTTTGTTTCATTTTTAATTCATTGTTTTCAATCTTCACCCACACCTCCCAGGTACCACGGGTCCCCACCAATGCGGGTTCCGGACACAATCAGAATCAACGACCTCACTCTTAATGTGAGATTCCAGGATGGGACACAATGGTCGACGCCGACTCTCCAACCAGTCAGACTCTCCCTCTCGATCGCCCACGACGTTCGGACCTCAGGGGAGCTCGACGACCTTGACCACACGCTCAACTACGCTTCACTCGTTGACACTCTTGCCGAGTCAAGCGATGCGGGCACATTCGGCTCGCTGGAAGCGTTGGCGGACCTCGTATTCGAGCAATGCTTTGAGAACTACCCACAGATTCAGAGACTCTCCGTCAAGGCAACGAAGCCCAAGGCCCTGCTGCGAGGCAAATCCGTCTCCCTTCACGTCTCCCGCTCGAGAAGCTCTCCATCTGATGCCCAGGAATCCCTCTCACTCGAGGACATAGAGTTCCCGGTTACAATCGGTGTCAATCCCGAGGAGCGCACGACCAAACAGACGGTTCGAATGAGTGTGACCTTATTTGGACGAGCCTCCTCCGCCCCCGCTGATTACCGTTTGCTCGCGAGGCAGATTCACGAGGTAAGTTTGTTACCGCTTCTGTACTCCCGCAAGTTCTCGACCTGACCTTCGACCCTGTCAGCACGGCGATTCCTCATCTTTCCTCACCGTCGAAGCATACGTAACAACACTAGCGCGCACCCTTGTCATCAAAAATCAAGGGAGGTGGACCTCGGTCAACGTTCGAGTGGCAAAACCGCATGCATTGGCTCTGGCAGATTCTGCAGAAATCGAGATTACGCGTAATCTCGCAGATTATTCATTCTTATCAATAGCCGACACAACAAGGGCAAGGAGGGATTCTCGCTTGGCCCAATTAATTTCGGCTATTCAACCTCCAAAAGATGAACAGCTCCCCGCCCACACGGTGGCGATCTCCTTTGGTTCGAATCTTGGTGACAAGTTTGCGAATATCGAGTTGGCATTACGGCTACTGGAATCCCCCGGAAATTTTCTCGACGCAGCTGATGGTATCAATCAGAATGACGCAGAAATTGCAATCGTCGACACAAGCTACCTGTATGAGACCGCACCTATGTACGTAACTGACCAGCCCAGTTTCGTCAATGGTGCCTGTTTGGTGTGTTTCTCCATTCATTCTGTCACGAGCAATGGTCGTTCACCACGCTTTTGTTTCAGATCGAGACGAACTTGCCACCGGTCATGCTCCTTCAGGTTCTCAAAAGGATCGAGGCCCACGTCGGGAGGGTCCCGTCGTTCAGAAACGGACCACGAGCCATTGACTTAGATATTGTTTTATACGGGAGCGAGGTCATCGACACCCGGCCGCCAGGCTCACAGATTCATTCTGAGAACCTTGAGAACCAGTTGATCGTCCCTCATCCGAGGGTCTCGGAGAGGGAGTTCGTGCTAAGGCCTCTAAGCGAGTCGGTGGCTTTTTTTTCCTACTCCTTGACATCTCCTGACATTTCTATTTTAAACAGCATGATACCGGGACACGTTATGCCGACGTTCAAACGGTCAATCAAGCAACTGCTCGACGATTTAATCTGCACCCCGACGCCCGGAACCGCAACGATGCGAAAGGTGATGCCATTCCCGCAATATCCCCCCCTTAATCCTGACTCGGGGCCGACGGAATCAGCACCTCCGACAGCCGCGTACTGGACATTGACGTCTGCGGGCGAATCTGCTGACAAAACATATATCATGGCTACGTTGAACGTAACACCTGATTCATTTTCCGACGGGTCCACGAACAACGAGCTGCCGGTTGCACTGGAGTATGCATCTCGCTCGATCGCCGCTGGTGCCGATATTATTGACGTTGGAGGGTATTCCACCCGACCTCATGCGCAGCACGTAGAGACAGAGGAGGAGATTCATCGGGTCATCCCCATCATCAAAGCCATTCGAAGCACGGTCAATTCACCATTGATTAGCATCGACACCTTCCGACCAAAGGTGGCAGAGGCAGCGATCCTTGCCGGGGCAAATTGTATCAACGATGTCTATGGATTTACCGGCCCAGAATACCCTTTGACAGAACCCGGCGCCCGGAACTTCTTAGAAATGCGCAGGATCGCACGGGATCTTGCGGTGCCTGTTGTTCTTATGCATTCCCGCGGAGAGGCGTCGGCAAACAAAGACTATGATCATTATAGCTACGCGGGTCAAGGCAAGGGTCGGAATGTTGTAGAGGGAGTCCGAGTCGAGCTCGGCGAGAGAGTGGATGCCGCTGTGCGTGGCCGGGGTGGGCTGAGACGATGGCTTGTGATTGTCGACCCAGGAGTGGGATTCAGCAAGACAGAGGAGGGGAATCTCACGTTGCTGAAGCGAGCATCGACCCTCACTGCGAGGGAGGACCACAACGTTTTGGCAGGATTTCCTCAGCTGATCGGCGCATCAAAGAAGTCGTTCTTAGGCACGATTTTAAGTAACCGGGTGGGTTCGTACCCGGGCAGGACGACTACACCGGGGGAGCGTGGGTGGGCAACTGCAGCAGCAGTATCGTGCGCGGTGCAGCAGCGTGTCGCAGTAGTTCGGGTGCACGATGTGCTTGAGATGGGGGACGTTGTCCGTGTGGCAGACTCGCTCAACGGTTTTTAAGTTTTGGAAATTTTGTAATTCACCGGAGGTCACGTGTCAGGGCCGGCCTAGCCATTCTTTCTCTTTAATAAATTGGGCCCATTCACTTTCGCCTTTCCCCCTCCGGTCGCATCAACTCCCCGCTCTCGACTTGTTATCACTCCCCCTCCGCGTCTGAGAGGTCTTCAGCCTCTCTCTATCCCTTCATTTCACCAACAAGCAGGGGCAACAATTACCCCTTGTTCACCCCGCCGTGCCCTAGTCGTAGGATGGAGTCTTCAGAGGATTCTGGACCAGCCCAGGAGCACCACTCCCAGCCCCAGCAGCCAGCCAAGTCATTCAGTCAATCGTGTGTTCCCCTCTCAGCACTCTTTCACTTCACCTGACCCATTGTATAGGGGTCACGTCCGTTCCCGCATCACCGTGGTGTGTGCAGAGGTCCGGTAGCTCTACCTCCGTTCCAATGACCGAGGAACTGATTGTACAATCCATTTCAGTGCAAGCGACTCAAACTTCGCTGCGATAGACGTGCCCCTTGCGGCTCCTGCTTAAAGCGAGACACCGTAGATCGCTGCAAGTACTCTCAGGCAGCCGCTGAGAAGATGTGGGCTCATTTCCCCCGCTTGATAGCTGACATCATTCGCTGAACCATCCGGTGATGTTCCCAGCGACTTACAGTCCGTCCATAATAGGGTGGTTACCCTCGAAGCCCAGATGGCACTGTTCAACTCTATCGCTGTCACTCAGAAACCCGCCCCAATCCCCGTCGACCGCACCCTACTAGCTATAGGAGACTCGGGTTCTTCACTAATAGTTTCACTAGACGACGTGTCTTCCATTTGGTTGTCGCACCTAAACTTCGTTCCCCCCCTCAAGCTAAAACTCGAGACGAACACAGACAACCTACTGGATGGGGACCTCCCCCTCTCCACAACATTTCCACCCATCTCGTTGTTTATATCTAGCTCCTCGGCACATGAGCCACCCTCCGTAACCGCCCAACTCGTCGCACGACTTCCCCAATCAACAGACGTTCAACAACAACTTCTCGACTCTGTAGATGATGTTTTGGCCCTCCACCCCTCATTCAATTTTCAGCACTTCCAAACCCGGATCCATAGTATGTTCTCATGGCCATTAGAGGCGGAGGCCTACGAACGCGCTGCGGGTAACGGCAGTTTACCATCCACGTCTATGTCCAAAGGTTCGACCCCGTCGAAGCCCACCCTGTCGTTCTTTGCTGCCGCCTCGGCTGCGTTTGCCCTCGGATCACTTGTTCGAAGGGTAAACGAGAGTCGTTCAGCTTCCTCAGAGGGTGGAAACACCACCCCATCTGTTCTCTATCCCCTCCAGTACCACGATACAAGTACTTCCCCCGCCGCCCTCTTCGTACTTTCCGAGCAAGCCCTTGCTATCTCTGAAAAATATTTTAACTACGACTTGGACTACATGGTTACGATAATTTTGCAGGTTATCTACTTGCTTCACGACGGGAGACCGAGGCTTCCGCACACAATCTTACCCCTGGTGAGTGTGTCAGAAACTTCCTACGTCGACGACGACTTACGTTACATCAGGTTGGAAAAATGGTGAATACAGCACGTACGATGGGCCTCAACTTGGACCCAGACGACTTCCCGGGCACCTACCCCCTTTTTGAAGCCGAAACGCGTCGGAGGTTGTGGTGGGATGTATATTATTACGACCTGTACGTACCCGTACAGCCACTGCGGGGTTAGTGGAAGACTGACTCGAGACCGCAAGGTTCATATCCGACTGTATGGGCCATCAACCGTTGATTCCAGACAATTCTTTCACCACAAGACTACCCTTGGATGTGGATGAGAGTCAATTCAGTCCCTTTTCAACTACCGTCCCTCACCCTTCCGACTCATGCAAGACGGACAACACCTACTTCGGGTTGAAATGCAGGTGAGTCCGCACTTTCACTGAGAGTACCAGACGTTGATTGTATTCCGTGTCGATCTGAAGGCTCGCACAGCTGGTCAAAAGCTTGAAGAGGCATTCATATCGCGATCCGCTTGATCCTGAGGCAAACGACCTTGTGCTCGAGGAGTCCGTAGAACTCGAGGGAAAGATCAACCAGTTCGTGTCCGACCTCCCCACCAACTACCAAATCGACCTCAACTCCCCTCCCTTGTTCGAGCACGAGGACTTGCATGCATCCCTCATCCTCGCACGGTCTTGCGAACTCCAGATTATCGCAAACCGGATGATCATCTCGCTTTACATCCCATTCTTGAAGGCCCAATCAGTAAATCCCCTTCACCAAGCTTCATTCGCTACCATGAATGCCGCGCACAAGATCATTCAGTGCATGAAGGTCTGGCAGTCACGGCGTAATTGCTCAGGGCTCCGGGAGAGGGGAAGGTGGGGCTCCTTCGGGGTCTACTACGAGTATGGCCGGATCCTTTTCGATGCAGCAGTAGTCTGTGCGAGCATCACCATAGATGGAAGCGGGGGTGCCTTCGCTGCGTGCTTGAAGGGAGACGTTGATTCTGCCCTGGAAGTGTTGAAAGACATGGAGATGTCCAGGAGTCCTAGGCGCTGCGGGGTTGTTGGAGTTGGAGTTTCCAACGGTGTTGAGGCCAATGTTAGCGAACCTATCGCTATCGTAGAGATGCTCAAGCAGAAGGTTGAGGCCAACAAAGTTGTTGGGATCAAGAGGAAGAGACAGAATGGCGAAACGGACTTGACCCACTCTGGGTTCCGGATTCCATTCGTAGGGGCTGCTGTCTCTGCATCTATCCCGAATCCCATGTCCCTCGTCCCTCCGGAGTTTACCTCGGATACATCTCCAGTCCCCCCTCGCGACGGGTCAGAATCGGTTTCCAAGGTCAAGGTCGAAGACAAGTCAGACTATCCTATCTCGGACAAGAAGAGGCAGAAGCAGAAACCCAAGGACGAACGAGAAGTACCCACGGATAAGAAGAAGCTATCCGCAAAATCGAAACCCAAGGATAAGGAGAAAGATAAAGAGACGAAGTACCCACCATATAGCATTCGAATCCGCCATGGGTTGCCTCCCCCCTACATTCGCGGTCGTGGATCAGTTTCACATACTTCAAGAACATCAAAGCCTACCCTCGCGCCTGCAGAAGGTTCCAACGGTCAACCGAACACCCCCCTAACCGAGACGTCTTCAGCCCTACATCCCACTCCCAGCGCCCCCTCCCCCCTGCTTATGCCTCAACATTTGGAGCCTCAGCTGTACGATGGATCTATCCCTCCAACACCTGCTCACGAACAATCGGTGGTCGATGATGACCGCCGGAGATCTTTGACCGCTCCATTTAACACTGGTCCCGACATGCGCATGCAACCTCAGGGGCGATACAACGATGCTGGGTACCCGCAGAATCCAGCGTTCTTTGATCATCCCTCCTACCCTGCGAGTCAGGTGGCTTCGCCGACATCTACAGAGCCCACCCCTCCGTTCCCTGTAGTTACGCTAGCTCAGCCTGGTCCTGGTCACTTCTCCAACACTTCACAACAACACCGGGACTATTTCCCTCAGACCTTCCGCGACCCCTCCATAGGTTCGGACGGTTTTGACGGTATCCAGTACAACGGTGTTGGGCCATCCCCACCATCCTATCCAATTAACTCGATGGAACAGGGACCTCCGTCCGCCGTCACCGATGCGTCATACGCGGCATCTGAAGAGAAGATGCCGCTTGGTATTTTTATGTCCAATGAATCCCATATGCTTCCCGGTTCATCTCGGGGGAATGCCCAAGACATGCATATGACCCGCAGACATGATTGGCAGCCCTCGCCGCAAAACCCTGAGGATCAACAATATTGGTTTTGAGTGCGGAATTTGAGTCATCCGTGCATGAGCTCCCACATTCATTCATATTATTTTCTCTTATCTTCACGCTTGTTCCCTTGTTTTCGCTTCCCCCGCATACTTGTTGCATCCTCCCTCTACGTGTATGCCCATCAAGTATTATCGTCCCTGTCCTCTCTCCTTTGTTGCGCGCTGTCCATCGCACTTCGATTTCATTGTGTTCCATCGTACATTCTCATGATCTTCGTTCCACTACCATCCTTATAATTCCTCGTGTATTTGTAGTGCCTCCAGGAACATCTGCTGCTGAGATTTCACCAGGTCGTCAATATCCAATGATGGCACGCACGTTCAAACTCCGGGTCTTGTATGGTATAACATCGCGTTTCCGTTGACGTGATGTTCGCGCTTGTGACCCTCCCCTCCTAGAGTGCCCTGGTCAAAAACATGTCGAATGCATGTGGTGCAAGTGGTCAGCAGTGCCCGTGAGCCCGTGGTGGTAGAAAGGATGCAGCCGCTGAGCCAGTCTGAAATCGTTTGGTCTGTCAAAACGGGGACGAGTCGGTCGGGCGATCCGCTGTGAAAGCGGTATCGACTGAATCACTCACCCAAGTTCACTGGAATCAAGTCTATCGATGTTCACTTTCAGCTGGGCGCGCATTCTCAGTCTCCCACACTGACTGATTTTTTGAGTTCAATTCAGTCGTTTTCGACTGGTTATACATTGTGGATATTTTTTACAGTGGATATCTGTCAGATGCGTATGTCATCGTGCGTGCGGAGACTGCAATCCTCTCGAGCTTGCACCCAACAGTCATCAATCTATTCGAGGGTTTTACTGGGTGTGCTTTTGAATTTTAGACGCCGCGCACCCTGCTCCTGATTTTTCAAATCGGCTCTAACTCTTGAGTTCGGACGGCAGTCGAAGATTATCAAGCTCACCAGAAGGACAAGTGCATAGAATGTTTCTACATAACTCGTCAATCGACATGTAGTGCGCTCAGCTGCCGACGGGCGCGCACCAGCGTGCTGCAGCGCCCTCCGTACATACGACCATCCCGAGCAGCCACCCCGGTATGTTACAATTGAATATTGAATACTGAATATTGAATATTGATCGGTTGCCCACGGGAACAGCGCCCAAAGCATCGTCCAAGAAATCGTCGCGCTGCAAAGACAATCAAGCTCTCCTGCATGTTCATTCGTAAGGTGCATCAATGGTGTCCTTGGCTATATGGGGTCTTGAGAGGGGGTGTGGGAACAGGACCGAGGGAAATACCTTGTGTTAGCCGCCCCGATGTTCTCCCCGGCCCCTCCCCCTCCCTCGCCCTCGTCCTCTGCCGCTTCTTCCGTGGGGGGGCGGAGGTCCCGATGTTGGTGGCAGTGATGACATAGAAGCCGGGTCGTCGATCCGTGCCATGACCGGAGGTGGTTCTTTCTCCTTCTTGGCAACCTCCTCCCGAATCTTGCCCTCCGTCGATTTAGAGTCCATACCGACATCATCTCTCTTTTCCTTTTCTTTTTTCTTGGATTTTACACCAGCACCGTTTAAAGCTGCCTCGAATTGTCTGGACGATATGCCAAGGACTGGGCGACCTCTCCTCGGTGCAGTCGAAGGTTGGCCAGATTGCGATGGTCCAGGGGCAGGGGCAGGCGTATTTCCCTGTGTAGGTAGGTTGGCCGGTTGGGGGTCAGATTTAGGTTGTGGGGGTTGTTTCTGGGATTCTTGTTTCTGTGGTGGTTGGTGTGGTTCCTTGGGCGGTTTGGATAGCGGATTCGCCTTCGGCATGATCGTGGGTACGGGTGTGGCTGCATTGGCAGGGGCAATCTTCTGCGTCTGGGGTGTCGCCCCTTTGGTCTGTTTCTGAGCGGCTTTCTTTGCCTTCTTACCAGACTCTGCGGGTGGATTGGGTTTCGTGGCCTCCTTTTTCTTTGTGTCGCGTTTCGACGGGGGGATGGCACTATTGATTACCGACTGGTCCTTGTAGTGTGCGTGATTGCGGAGAATGGTCTCCTTATCCCGTTGCGCAGCTTTCTCTGCAACGAGGGCCTCGATTAGCGGTGTTGTCTTGGGCTCGGGCGCAGGTTGGGTAGAAGCAACTAGCACCAAGAAGTCAGTAGGCGTCATGCAAAGTCTCGGTTGAGATGCGAACTCAGATGTTCGAGAGCTTCCTCATCAAATGGCTTCGGGTTGCCGTTCTCCAGCGACTTGACGAACGACAGGTAATCTTCATCTGGATGGTAACCGTGTAAAAAGCGCAGCGGGGAACACGTATTTCCCGAAACATACCTTCTTCGATAGTTGCGATTCGATTATCCAGCTTGCTCTTCTCGGTTGGGACCTTCTGATATGGGGAGAACTCCACAACGACCTGAGTCTCATTCCCTACGCGGAGGGTCAGTATTGCGACGACATGGAACGAAAGCATGACGCACCAGCCTTGTCCTTGAAGGTGTGCCCATCAAAGGACCGACTAAACAAGGCGAGCTGTTCCTCTGTTTTGAACGCAAGATATGCTCGAGACGGAATGGTTTCTCTGTTCAAGCTGTTGCCACGTCTGGATTAGAGTGGGGTCCCTCACGAGAGCAAATGGCCTACCGTTTCTTCACCTTTCCAGAGTGAAACGACCTCCAGGACACGGTCTCCTCGGAAACCCATTCCGATACGCTTTGCCAGAAGACCTCCTCGGGAAGGTTTGGAGGTAATCTCCTGACGACAATCTTCAGCCTTTCATTCTGAGACTTTCCTTGGGATTTCTTCTCCTTCGACGGCTTGGGTTTCGATTTCTTAGGGGAGTCGGTCGTCGCAGACATCACCGTTTGGGTGATCGAGGTTTCCCACTCAGTCTTCAATTTTCTTCCTCCACCTCCAACTCTCGGCCCACTGGAATTCTGTGAGTGTGAGCTCCTCCGTCTTGTCCACCATGCACCGCCTCCTGCCTTCTCATGATGAATCAATATCACATTCAAGCTCAACAGTCCAATGGGCGTGCCCAAATGACGACTGCATTCTGCAATCCTGACCAACCTCTTTGCAAACCCCATTGCTTGTTTCCGGACAGTTCGCTGATCATTCGTCTTCGTGCAGGCCATTCCGTGCAGTATTAGTGTGATGATACTCATACACGAATATAATACATAGGCGCCCTCTACAGAGCAGTTCCACGCTCGAAACTCGCCCGGATCTCTGCGGTGTATTTGTCGTAAAACCTTGCAATCTGAGTCAAGAAAAATGAGATGAGTCCCCTGCAACGGTGCGCGAATAAGTGGGTTACCTTCTTGTTAAAGACACGGTTCCGTTCGTTGATATACGTGATGTCACCTTCGTCCTCATTCGCTCTCTTTCTCGAGAACTTGCGCTTCTTGTCCACACTGTACAAAGTTAGCTCAGGGTGATGTATTCGAACGTGGGAGGGCGTACTCTTGATTAATCTTTGACACCACCTTGTCGATGGCTTCCTCCGAAGGTTTGTTGTCGCCATATATGAGTGAGTTGGCGTTTCGGTACAAATTCTCTGCGGCCAGCTGCTGCTCCTGACTTGTTGGGACAACTGCCGATGACCCTTCGCCGGCCTTGGTCAGTGTCCCGGCCACAAGGCCGAGGGCAATCTCCTTCTGACGGTTGTACGCTTCGAGGTCCGGCTTGAGGTGGTCAAGATCCTTCTTGTATTTCCTTCTGACGGCATCGGAATCGTCTACGGGAGAGAACAGCGTAAGCCAGCGCGGAAATGGTCGAGGTGTACACATGGACGCACTGTGAAACTCGAAATCTGCTCTTCGAGCTTTCCTCGCCTGTTTCTTCTCCCACTCGTCGTTCTCTTCAATCGTCCACTCCCAATTCTTTTGCCTCTCGACGTCCTCCCCACGCTCCTCCGCGTCTGCCTTCTGGCGCATAATCTCGGCAAGTTTTCGTTGACGCTCCAAGCGCGCAGCATCTCTCGCGGAGACTTTGGCTTTTGTACTTTCTTCTATCAGAGAAGCTCTGTTCGCTTGAGCAGAAGACCGCTAGAGCATGCATGTAAGCTAGAGTAAATCGTCACAAGATAATGTTGGAGCGCACCATCCGCGAGCGTAGCTGAGCATGCTTTTGTTGCCTCTGTTCTAGAGTCATCTTCGACCCAGCAGCTTCCCCCTGTACCTGCTCAACAT
>QFEV01003358.1:3127-16975 GCA_003316405.1 Thelephora aurantiotincta
CGATACTGTTGGTTCCATGCCACAATTCTCGGTTATTGGGGGCAAGAAGCGGCGGAAAGGCTCATCTGAGGCATCGGGCTACAGCATGAGCAGCTCGTCGATGTTCCGGAACGCCGGTCTCACAATGATTGACGAACGGTTCGATCAGGCATGCAAATTTGTCGATTCCGGTTATTTCTCGTCGACTCACATTTTCGCGATAGATCGAGAAAGAGTATGCGTCGGAGGCCTCCGACTCCCAGTCTCAAGGTTCGGACGAAGCGCCTGAACTTTTGGAGGTCCGGGACGACTTTGCGGCCATGATGAATGAGTTCTTGGATGAGTACGAAATCCTCGGCGGGAAGATGAAACCGAGACTGGAAGGTGATACCAATATCGAGAAATTGGATACGATTCGGAGGGCTCTCGGGCCGGTCACCATCCGTGATTGTGACGGGAAGGATGATGGGGATATACTTGTACCGGTGGATATAGATAATGTCAAGGATACATGGGATTGCGAAACCATCCTCAGTAAGTTCCTTGATTCGGAGCATTTCACAAGGGGCTCATTTTTACGCTTTACAGCGACCTACAGCAATCTCGAAAACCACCCGCGGCTGATCAGGGCTCGGGACACCAAAGCGGTCCCTAAGATTCGGTTAGACCCCAAAACAGGGCTGCCAACTGTCATGAACACAGCCCCCCGGAAGAGGTTGGAGGACCTATCGGAGGAAGAGGAGGACCGACGTATGCCATTTGTCCACCTAGTTAGGTTGGTTCCACTGACATCATATTAGCTGCCAAGGTTACCGTCACCCGGCCAAAGGGTGAGTCAAAGGAGGATAAGAGGGCTCGGAAAAATGCGGTGAAGGAGGAGAAACGAAATAGACGGGTCGAGAAGAAGACGACCAGGGAAGAGTTTGTCACCGAGCTCAAGAAACAGCAGGAGAGTGTGGCTCAAAGAGAAAAGTCACGAGTGAAGAGACTCTGATTGTATGCATGGTGTACAATGCCTGTGTAGTTGGGGTACATGGTATAGATCTAGGACTGGCTTCAATCAGTTGCAGCAACCAGGCCAGTGAGCTTGTCCTCTCTCCTGAGCGACATAACGTTGTCGCAACCTAGCGGATGCCGTCAATGGGTGGTATCGGATAGAATCAAAGGAGACCTGTTTACCTCCTACGTGCTGCTTATTGATGAAGATGTTGGGCACAGTCGACTGTTCGGTCTTCTCCTTGAGGTAGGTTTGGATTTCACCGCCATCAGGGACCATGTCGAGCCTGGGTACTAGTTTAGCTCTGAA
The DNA here is from genome assembly GCA_003316405.1 of Thelephora aurantiotincta. Lineage (NCBI taxonomy): Eukaryota > Fungi > Basidiomycota > Agaricomycetes > Thelephorales > Thelephoraceae > Thelephora > Thelephora aurantiotincta. The sequence continues at coordinate 4,413 of QFEV01003358.1, forward strand.
CGAAATCGCGAAGGGAAGGGGAACGCACTCTCTGATGTAGATCTGGTCTTTCAAGTGGGCGAACTCGGAAGTGAGAATGTTTTTGGCCGTCCTGCAATATGGGCAGTAGGACTTGGAGAAAATGACGATCTTGTAGTTGGCAATGGCTTCTTCGACGGTTTCCTTGGCAGACATGCCTGTTCGAGGAGAGGAGGGTGCGATGGTGGTGAAGAAAGGACCAAGGATACGGCTATATACACCGTTGAACATAGCACCAGGTCAAGGTACAGGCTGAGAAAACGCCGCAACGGTGCTTTTCTGATTTATAAGCGCGTTTCCGCCTCGTGACTCGACCACAGTCCACGGCTCCACCGATGGCGACGCCAGCTCAGATAATCTTGAGGGTGTTTGAGAAGATTGCACCCTTAAGGCTCGCCGAGAAATGGGACAATGTTGGCCCCCGCACGCCTGTGTTTTTCGACGAGCGGTGACAAAGGCTGACAAACCTTCCTCTAGGTCGGACTCATCCTCGGTATCGATTTCATCCTTGTCCCGCCAGCCGCGTCAGGCTAATCCCACCCAATCCCGCAGAGGCCCCAGTTCCCCGGAAAAAGGCAAACAGGATTCTTCTCACCATAGAGTCAGTATCATCACTCCCGAGCTCCTGCTGACCCCAACCCCTCATCTCTTCCAACGTCGATCCTCCTTTAAAGTTTAACGTCTGCCGTTGTCGATGAGGCGATAAACACGCCAACTGCAGCAATAATTAGCTATCACCCACCAATATTCAAGCCCCTCTCATCTCTCACCCTTGCAAATCCCCTTCAAAAGTCCCTCCTCCTCTGCGCAGCTCAGGGCATCTCCGTTTTCTCTCCTCATACGGCATTGGATAGTGTCAAGGGAGGAATAAATGATTGGCTAAGTGATATCGTCCGTACAGCTGCTCCTGGCACCGTCGAATATGTTGGAGCCCCGAAAGAGGACGATCTCGGTGGTGAGGGTCGTTTGGTCAGATTCCAACAGCCGGTAACGTTGGATAGTCTCGTGAACGCTATCAAGAAGGGTCTTTCATTATCCGCCGGTGTGTAACCATCACTCGCTTGCACATTCGCAGTTACTCAGGTTTTCCGTTATCCCCAAAGTACAACTTGGTCGCTCTGTTGCACCACATTCAGAGAAGGTCGTATCGGTGGCTATATGTGCAGGAAGTGGGGGTTCCATGTTAACCGGTGTCGACGCGGACGTTTACTTCACAGGAGAGATGTCCCATGTCAGTTTCTTCGGTGATATGGCGCTTGTAAGGCTCACAACGTTACTTTGTAGCACCAAGTTTTGGCAGCCGTTGCAAGCGGTCGGCATGTGGTATTATGCGGTCATGCTAACACGGAACGCGGATACCTCCCCACACTGGTGGAAAAGCTGAGGGCTGAGCTCAAAGACATCAGCTTTTCGGGTGGGAAGGCAGAGGTCCATGTCTCGAGTGAAGACAGGCACCTCCTGGATATTGTCTGACCAATACACGGCTGATTGGGGACTCAATTTTTCTGTCCATGTTGTTGCACTGACCTGTCACTCGACCTCGCTCTGTGTTCGTTGACGGGGCTTTGTCGGTGTGTCTGTGGGTACGGTAGCGGCAGAGGTTATTGGATCACTTACCCCAAAATTCACAAATAGGACTGAACTTCCTTCGCGTTCGGAGTATCTTGTTTGCCTGATCGTCTTTTCCACTGTCCTTGCGTGCTCCGCTTGACGGTACAATGCCCGAGGGCACCGCGCGTCGCGATCCACATCGGAGTTCTGTTCCTGGGGTCATTTACCGGTGATAACGGCCGCCTGCGTCAGGATAACGACACTAGGACAACAACTTTCCCCGCGGTGTCCATTATTTGTACTGTTCTGATGGAATAACCCCACGTCGATGCTCATGAATACGTTGAAATCGCAGCAACGATGTAAAAATGGATAAGTTTCGGAGTCTCTCACGGCGATACCACTCGCTCGATGGCCCGGCAAAGTTAGGGACATCCGCGGCTTGCGGCAGAGGGTTTACTCCTTGAAGAAACCTTGAGTTGGTCGTGAAGTTCGGATCAGCATCCAAAAGATAGAAGTGAGGAGATGTTACACATCGTGAAATCATTTCTCCAGCAGAAATATGTGCCCCACATTCGGCATTATCAGGCACAGGCTACCACTAAAAACTTTCACGGTTGCCACACTGGATGATCATCGATCATCGACCACCTTGTTGCTGAACACCGTGTTGCGCAACCAGTCGCGATAGGGACGGCGCTCCACCAGGTCTGCGGTTGCTCACCACACGGTGTATTCTGAACGCCCACTACTCGTGGAAAGTTCCCTAAAACTCGTCACGACCGCTTACCTGACCACCTTCGCCTTCGGCCCCGCGGCTCGCCAAAATGAAAGTGGCCATGGGTAAGGGACCTGCCCGTGACCTCCTCTTGATGGACGCTACTGATTATCGACTCTCGCGTTGAAATGCAGAGGTGGATCTACAGCCTGCCGGTTGTGACTTGGCCGGCTCTCGGAGGATCGCGACCCCGCTCGGCACTTTTTTCGCCTGCCAATTGGACGGGCTTCTTCGTTGTCTTTGTTCTGGTCGAGGCGGGGGAGCATCTGATCAGACTCGAGACAGATACCCCACGCCCGGAGCATTCTAATCGAGATCCTGCAAATGGTTGCGGAATTTTGAATGGACCCCATGAACGTATCGAGACCGGGCGCTGGGGCTCGTACAGATCAAGGCGTCGGGTCAGCGTCAAGCGCGAAAAAAACGACTCAGGAAAATGTTCTCAACGCGGGTTGCAAACGGGTTACGAGGGACGATCAGTCCATGAGAACTGAGGCCTGAAAGGTGCCCCCGATGGAGAGATATTTAAACCATTGGATCCCGTGGGCTTGGTTTTCCAGGTCCTCAATCCACTGGTAGACCACCTCCCTCTCAACTCCTCAGTGATCAACGATGAAGAGTTTCATTGCCCTCGTCGTTGCCTTCGCCGGTATTTTTACTTTCACCGTTGCTGTTGAAGTCGTCCTGTACGGCCAATGCGGAGGTTTGCGTCCACCACCATGCCTCGTTCCTCGATCGTCTCATCTTCGCTTCCCCTCCTCCAGGTGCAGATTACTCAGGAGACACTGGTTGCACTAGCGGCACAGTCTGTACTGTGGGTCCTCGTCTCCACAGTGACCTTTCCCAGAACGGTATTTGATGATGCTTGCATTCGTAAGGTCATCCACGAAGGCTACTCCCAATGTAACATCGAATGTCTTCCAGCGAAACTCTGATCCTGACTCCCAAAATCCTCTAGGTTTGTCCATCCCAACTGCCAGGGAAGACGATTCCGTGAATGGTTACGCCGCCGTCGGAAAGTGAATATCATTTATTGGCTCGAGCTTGTTCCTCACTGATGTCGTGATTTTCCTGTAGTACGACCGGAGGTCTTGGTGGGCCCACTGTCCGAGTTTCCACCTTGTCTGCGCTTAAGGCCGCGGTTAAGGGTACTTCCCCCAAGACGGTCATTATCACAAGTATGCGCCCACAGCTCCCTTTTCTTCCCGAGACATAACATTCCGGTAGCTTCCCTCACCGGAAACGATATCGTCTTGGTTGGTTCGAACACCACCCTCGTACGTATCAATTCGTGCTTCTGAGCTTTAGCCGGCGGTTCACACCGGATTGGTTAGTTGGGTGCCGACCCAAGCATCACTCTCCACGGCATTGGGGTCCGTATCCATTCAGTTCACAATGTGATCCTCCGGTATGATATCCCCCGCAGGACGGATTCGTTCCTTTCTGACCGCGTCCAATTGATAGCAACCTCAAAATCTCCAAGGTCCTAGGGACTGTAGGCGACGCAATTGGGGTCCAGGTATGGAGGCTTCCAGTGGGTTTCATCGATTTGATGGTATTGACCCACGAGCAGACAGCTTCAAGGGTCTGGATCGATCACGTAGATCTTTCTTCTGACATGGACCATGGTGCGGATTATGTGAGTGTTTTGCGGTCCGAGATTTGAGATCCGAGATCTGACTTTGCACAGTACGATGGACTCCTTGATATCACTCATGGTTGCACCTTCGTGACGGTTTCCTGGACTTACTTCCACGACGTTCGTCCATTTTTTTGTGATAGGCTGGCGATCACTAACAGCTGACTAGCACTGGGAGGGTTCCCTCATCGGTCACGCTGATGGCAATGGAGCAGAGGACAAGTCCATCACCGTAACCTATCACCACAACCACTTCTTGAACGTCCACACTCGTACCCCATCCATCCGTTACGGGACTGGCCAGTAAGGCTACTAACACCTGTACTGGGATCACGTTCTCACGTATGGCTCTAGTATTTACAACAGCTACTTCGTCAACGTTCACCTCGGAATTGATTCCCGTGACGGCGCCCAACTCTTAGTCGAGAACAACGTTTTCGTCAACACCACGCGGCCCCTATATGTGATAGATCCACAGAATCCTGGCTACGCTGTTTCCAGAGGCAACGATTTCGGTCCTGGAGCAAGCTGCAACAACTGCGATGTTCCCTATGGTTCTCTGACCACTGTTCCATACAGCTACTCATTATCTTCAATCGATGCAGTCAGGACCATCCCCGACAGTGTCGGCCCACAATTCACTTTCTAAGCACGAAGCTCTACCGATCGAGTCAAGAATCCTTCACACTCATTTCAAGGACCAGTATATACCATCACACCGGCGCCAGGGGCACTGATCCCAGACTCCCTCGTGTCCTTCCTGCGCGAAACCGCCCGCCTATCGACGACATACTCTCCAAAAAAATACCCACACGATCATTCATCACCCACCGCTGGTAGAAACAAATCGGTTTGACGGTTCGTGATACTGAGCCTCTGCGGGGCCCAACCACTAGCCACTCCTTTCTGATTCTCCGTTCCTTACAAATTGTCCGCGGCGTTGATCGTCGACTTCGGGAATATACCCACACTCTTTCTTTATTTTGACCGCTCCTGATCGATGATCATGGGACGATGAGGTATGGAAGCGCCTGTGATCATCCTGAAGGATCCGGAGGATTGTTGCGCGTCGCCGTGGCATTTAATGAGCCGAGCAGACCAAAAGGGTGGAAATACAAAATGGCGGGGCTCGCCCTCCCGTCGCACATCCTCGCTTTGTCCAACCCCTTGCACTCGACGGATTCGCTCCAAGATGGATGGAGAAGGTGGTCACGACCACTTTCAAGGGAAGAACAGAGTCTCCGCTACCTTTATCGTTCTCCGGAAACCAACGGAATCCGTGATTTAAGTTGATATCGACTGGATTCGAATTATAGATTTTTTTTACAGTGACAGTGGTTAAAGCCTAGGTTTTGTTGGAGCCTCTCACAGCGATAGCATCCGATGGTCCGGCAAGGTTGTGTGCTGTTTGGAGACATCCGCGACTTGTAGCGTCAGGGGCGATGGAGCGTCTACTCCTTGGAGAAATCTTGAGTTGATTGTGAAGTTTGAATCAGCGTCCAAAAAATAGAACGAGTGAGGAGATATTCCAAGTGGAGTTCTACACCACCCGGAGAAATTCCCACCTATATTACCACAGTCATTTCAACGCGTTTCTGTTTGCTTGTATCTTAACATGAGTTTGGAAATGAATGGATCCGTGGAGTGGCGGAGGAGAACGACGAGGGTAGAGCCGATCAAATTGGCATCTTCCTCGACGAAGTCCGTGATGTCGTATGAACAAGGGCCGGAGTCGGGCTCCTCAGGTGACGCAGCGAGGCGGTGGTTAATACTCTTAATAACGTATGCGAAGAGGATGGCATATAAGTCACTGACAAATTTGTTTTGCTGTCTGGAGTTCTGCTGGGCGCTTGACGAGGGGGTATGCAGTTCCTTTCGGACGTAACTGGTCTCGTTTGTCAACGCTTGGGCCAGATCCTCCGTGGGGACACCGAGTCGAGCAGCGTGTTCTAAAACCGACATACCTACGATGAAAGTAGAAAGGACCCTCGCGTCGGCCTCGATGAACTCCAATTTTCCTTGGACTAAAATAGCTATGAGAAAGGAGAACATGGAGGGGACGTTCTTTGGTTTGGGTCCGAGGGTCTGAAGTACAGCTCAAGGGTCTCCGTAGGTGATGGTGTCGCCGCTAAACGGTCCGGCAGGAAACCGGTAACATCCACTGGAGGTAAGGATATAGTCGAAAATATCTTCAAGACCCCAGGAATCTCGCTCTTGAGAAGTAGCACTGGCGAGGAGTTGGTAGAAAACACGCAAGTCCGCTCCTCGTGTAACAGACGGTTGAGACGGGATCTATCAAGGCGGCCGTAAGTGAGGACCTTGGCAGCAGCAGTGCGGCCTCTGTCATAAAAAGACAGCTGGAGGTAACGTCGGCCCATGACGAGAAGCGTTGGGATTTGTCATGATTTCAGCGTCGTTGAATGAGTCGAGAAGTGGGCCGAGTGAGGACGAGTTGGAAAAGGTCCGAACAATCCAGGGAAAGGAGGAAAGCTTAGCAGGAGAACATCGACAGTGCGATAAGTACCCAATCTGAACACGCAAAAATGCGCGGGATCCCCCAAGAACAGCTGACGCTAGAAGCTCCAGCCCTGCTTGCACAGGGGTGAAGGAACAGGAGTGGTCCAGAGACGTTTTCGTACACCCCGCAAAGTGTGACTTGTGGAGCCACATCCAACAATGCTAGTACCATTGCGAGGGGCTCAATCGACACTAAACAATGCGGAAGATGTGTGAGTAATGTTCCCGGGACTGAAAGTCCTGGGTCTTGCAGTTTTTTCGTTTACCTCCGTCCTGCAAAAAACGAGAAAAACCATGCAGTCACGTGAAGCGCTCTCACGATCATGTGAAGAATTGCGTGATCATGGCGAAGTCCTGCTCATCCGATGAGAAATCAATCCGGAGTTATCGAGAAGTGAGTTTGGGTTTCAATGGGTCGTTTGAGAAGGGCGTATAACGAACGGCATCATCACCATTTTCCAGCCACTCTCTTCCACTCCCCTGATTGTGATCTCGGTAGATGTTGGAACTGGAGAGCGGTGGCAGTCATGGATGCGTGCACATGGTTCTAATTTTGTGGACAGTTAACCACCCGGTAATGAGCATGGAGGTCGTAGGCTATTCAGTCCCGGGTTCTGCCGCTTGCCGGCCCTATTGCTTGTCTCAAGTGGCAAGGATAAATGTACTCAGAGCGAGAGCAAGGAAGGGTTGAAATGCATCCACATCTTCCAAGGTGGGAGAAACGAGGCAATGGTCACGCATGCCACCTCCGGTGGGCTCAGTACGACACTCTTGTCAGTGGTCGCCGCGCAGTCGAGATTAAGAAGGTCAGTGACTTCGTCTTTAAAGCATGCTATCTCAATCACTAGTACGCCTCCAGGTGAAGATCCTAATGGCCCGTTAATCTCTAACCTAGGCCAGTCAAGCCTCAGCCAAACTGACGACAGCGAGGTTCCGCCCCGGACCCCGCAATCCCAGTCTCATCCTTGGCTCCTAAGGTCAGGTTAAGAGCACGGAAACCAGTCATCGCCCCGGTGTTCTAGAAGTCATCCAGGTGCAACTCATGCCTTTGCTCCCCACAGCAGCGCGGATGACATTACGGCGGATCCCGCCCCTCTCGCCAAATCGCGTCTGAAACTCTCTAGACCTCCCTTCAGACGATATCCCTTCCCCTTCTCTACACCCTCAACCTATCCTGCCCTCGGACCCTGCTGCTTCACAGCCCATTATGCTCACGACCCAGGGCCCGCCGCCCAGATCCGAAACTGACTAACGGAGTATTTGAACGGAACGGGTGACAGCTCCTGTACCCACGTCAACCAGCTCCTGGCAGATGGCCAACTTCCTCAGGATACCTCCGTGTACGAGGTCGCCATCCAAGCGGTTGCTGTTTTCTACAAGGGCGAGGTTGATGTTTCCCTTCTGACCAAACTGTTCGGCGAGATGCTCCAACGCGGTCTCTCCCCTTCCGCTCAGACTCCCCAAATTCTTATCCCCACCCACCTCGACCGCGATTTTCAAGTCGTGGCCGCTATAGGCCGCCACGAGCGGAGTGTCGCTCCTCGCTAGGCTATCAACAGGGTGTTCCGGAGCACGGTGACTGAAACATGAAGACTACCTCAAGGTTGGGATCCGAGCTCAACCTCCGTAGTGCTATCCGTGTTCCCCAAACTGCGGACAAGGCCCACATCGAGATCCCCCCAGATGACTATGCCAAACTCTTACGTGGGTGTACCCGCCAGAAGGAGCATGGTTTGCATATCCCTCTAACGGCTCACTACGATATGATGCGATTTCACCGCGAGACCGAAAACCTCGCCAGCACAAAGAGGTCATTCTCTGGATTTAACAAGACTGCTCAACATTTCCTACGAGTCGATTCCCCTTTCAGGTGACCTCGGAAAGCCTCCCGTCCCCGTTGCGCTATGGAACCTGATGATCGACATTTGTTGCAAGTCACGCCGATGGGTTCTACCTAATCATTGTTACCTTCGGTAGACTTATCAACGCTCTTGGTCGGGCGGAGATTGAGGCAGTCAGCTTCGTCCATCACGCTACTCAGTATGCTCTCTCAATCACCAACGCGCCCCCAAGTGAAGATCTTTATGGCCCGCAGATCGAGGACCATACGAGCGTCACTTTGGCCCATTGGACCCCAGCTCCTGATGGATACATATGATACCGTCGAAACTGTTGACATTGTGACCATGCAACAAACCTTTGTAACTCTATGTTCCGACAAGTCCGTGCAGGTCCAGGGTACCCACTGGGGGCCCTTGATCGATCAATGCTTATGGGTGCGTTCAGAAAGGTCTTAATTGCGCAATTGAGGTTTTCGAGAGCGTTGCGTCCCGCCCCTCGGCTCGTCAAGGTAGCCTCATGCCTGACGCCGTCTCATACGAGGCTCTAATCAACGTCTTAGTCGCCCTCCTGGACTCGTTTCAGGTGATATCATGTGGATCAGTGACGGGGCGTATTTGCACCGTATGTCTGTTCGGTTTGCCTAACATGAATAAAGTGATTTCATATTAATATTGGTTCGGACTGAGAGCAATAATACAAAAACAATATTCAGGAGATAATTGTCTGGTCGACGAGGGAGAGATCTGACCCGACTGCCGGACAAGAGGAACAGTCTCCTTCCAAAGCTATGGATCTGGTGCCGTTGGGTCAGACCTACCCTAACAAACCCCAACAGACGAGATGGTCCATATCCGACCAGACGGGGGAATATCGGGTCAGATCCTGACGTGACTAGTTTGCTGATGCACCAAAAACCGCTGCGCGCGCGGTTGCCAGTGACAGTGGATGATCAACTTCGATCGTCAATCGCCTCTTTCAATGCTGAACGTCGAACACTGCTGCGCAACGTCGCGATAGGGACGGTGTTGTAGTCGCCACTGTGTCTGCGGCTGCTCTAAACTCGCCATCACATGGTGTATTCTGAACGCCCGTTCCTCGTAGAAAATTCCCTAAAACTCATCACGACCGCTTACCTGTCCCGCCTTCGCCTTCGGCCCCACTCGCCAAACGAAAGTGGCCATGGGTAAGGGATCTCCCCGTGACCTTCTCTTGATTAATGCTTGTTGATTATTGAGTGTAGCGTTAAAATGCAGAGGTGGATCCACAGCCTGCTGGTTTTGATTCGACCGGTTCTCGGAGGACCGCGACCCCGCTCGGCGCTTTTTCCGCCTGCCAATTGGATGGGCTTCTTCGTTGTCTTTGCTCTGTTCAGGGCGAGGGTGCATCTGATCAGACTCGGGATTGATATATGATACCCCACACCCGAAGCGTTGTAATTGAGGTCGGTGCGGAACTTTGAATGGACGCTGTGAACACGTCGAGGCTGAGCGCTGACGATTGAAGCGCGAAGAGAAGACTCAGGGAAATGGAAATTTCCAACGCGGGTTGCGAACGAGTTACGACGGATGATCAGTCCATGAGAACTGAGGCCTGAACGGTGCCCCCGATGGAGAGATATTTAAACCACTGAGTTCCGTGAGCTCGGTTCTCCAGGTCCTCAATCCACTGGTAGACCACCTCCCTCTCAACTCCTCAGTGATCAACGATGAAGAGTCTCATTGCCCTCGTCGTTGCCTTCGCCGGTATTTTTACTTTCACCGTTGCTGAAGTCGTCCTCTACGGCCAATGCGGAGGTTTGCGTCCACCGCCATGTCTCGTTCCTCGATCGTCTCATCTTCGCTTCCCCTCCTCCAGGTGCAGATTACTCAGGAGACACCGGCTGCACTAGCGGCACAGTTTGTACTGTGGGTCCTCGTCTCCACAGTGACCTTTTCAAGAACGGTATCTGATAATGCTTGCATTCGTAAGGTCATCCACGAAGGCTACTCCCAATGTAACATCGAATGTCTTCCAGCGAAACTCTGATCCTGACTCCCAAAATCCTCTAGGTTTGTCCATCCCAACTGCCAGGGGATACAATCCCGTGGTTGGCTACGCCGCCGTCGGAAAGTGAATATCATTTATTGGCTCGAGCTTGTTCCTCACTGACATCGCGATTTTCTTATAGTACGACCGGAGGTCTTGGTGGGCCCACTGTCCGAGTTTCCACCTTGTCTGCGCTTAAGGCCGCGGTTGAGGGTACTTCCCCCAAGACGGTCATCCTCACAGGTATGCGCCCACGGCTCCCTTTTCTTCCCGAGGCATAAAATTCCGATAGCTTCCCTCACTGGAAACGATACTTTCATGGTTGGTTCGAACACCACCCTCGTACGTATCAATTCGTGCTTCCGAGCTTTAGCCGGCGGTTCACACCGGATCGGTTAGTTGGGTGCCGACTCAAGCATCACTCTCAACGGCATTGGGGTCCGTATCGTTTTAGCTCACAATGTGATCGTCCGGTGTGGTATCCTTCCCCACAGGATGGATTCGTTCCTTTCTGACCGCGTCCAATTGATAGCAACCTCAAAATCTCCAAGGTTTTATCGACTGCGGGGGACGCAATTGCGGTCCAGGTATGAAGGCTTCCGATGAGTGTCATCGATCTGATTGTATTGACCCACGAGCAGACGGCTTCAAGGGTCTGGATCGATCACGTAGATCTTTCTTCTGACATGGACCATGGTGTGGATTATGTGAGTGTTCGTGACCCGAGATTCAAGATCCGAGATCTGACTTTGCACAGTATGATGGACTCCTTGATATGAGCCACAACTGTACCTTCGTGACGGTTTCCTGGACTTACTTCCACGACGTTCGTCCATTTTTTTGTGATAGGCTGGCGATCACTAACAGCTGACTAGCACTGGGAGGGTTCCCTCATCGGTCACGCTGATGGCAATGAAGCTGAGGACAAGCCCATCACCGTAACCTATCACCACAACTACTTCTCGACCGTCTACACCCGTACTCCATGCCTTCGTTACGGAACTGGCCAGTAAGGCTACTAACCCCTCACCTGTCCTGAGACCATCTTTTCACGTATGGTTCTAGTATTTACAACAACTACCTCAAGAACGTTACGCTTGGAATTGAATCCCGCGACGGCGCCCAGCTCTTAGTCGAGAACAACGTTTTCGTCGACACCGCGTGGCCCCTATTCGTGACGGCCGGATATAGCGGCTACGCCGTTTCCAGAGGCAACGATTTTGGTTCTGGAGCCAACTGCGAGGCCTGCAATGTTCCATATGGTTCTCTGACCACCGTTCCTTACAAGTACTCATTATCTTCAAACAACGCAGTTAGGACCGTCCCAGACCGTGTTGGCCCGAAATTCACTTTCTAAGCACAGAGCTCCGCAGATTGAGTCAAAGACCCGCCATTCAAGGATCAATGACCACTGGCGCTCGGGGCGCCAATCCCGGACTCCCTCGTATTCTTCCTGCACAAAACCGTCCGCCTATCGACGACATACTCTCCAAAAAAATACCCACACGATCATTCATCACCCACCGCTGGTAGAAACGAATCGGTTTGACGGTTCGTGATACTGAGCCTCTGCGGGGCCCAACCACTAGCCACTCCTTTTTAAATTTCTGTTGCTTACAAACTGTCCACGGCGTTGATCGTCGACTTTGAGAATATACCCACACTCTTTATTTTGACCGCTCCTGAGGCCCAGCGAAAAACCGGGCGAGCGGTAGCGAGCCCGGTTGGTCGCTGGCGAAACGGATCGAACCGTGGCGAAACGGGACGAAGCACGTGAGACAGAACGGCCCAGATCTAACTTGGTCCATGTGACCTTAATTAGTACACGCGGTGATCGCGATGAAGTTCAACCCATCTCCTAGTCTAATATAATTGAGAACCGTATCCTCGCCTTACTGCGATATGAATTCAGTCGGATTTTGTGTTTTTCTTTCTAAGTCCTACTCACACTCGAAGTCCCCACAAGCCTCCTGTGAACGACACAACAAAACCCCCCGAATGTCTCTTCCCCCGGGCAAATACAAAGAAACCCCAGACTTTTACTGCACATGTAAAAAATGTGGATCCCATGGAAAGACCCTCTCTAGGTCAACATGGTATTGCCACAACCCTGGGGGAAAGGGCGAGAGAATCACCAAATGGACGCAAGAGCGCATCGATGCAATTCTCAGTTTACCTCCCCTCCCTGTCTCT
>QFEV01003407.1:0-10085 GCA_003316405.1 Thelephora aurantiotincta
CACACGCGACCTCATCGCATCGCGCACCCGGTCTCGCTCGTCGCACACAGGGTTTTGCACATCGCAATAGGGTTTCACACGTCGTGCGAGAACCCAACCTTGGCCTGAGGGGAGTTTTCCGGTCTCCCACGGAGCAAACAGATGGTACGTGGTCTATTTTATCCCAGCTAAAGGCAATATCACAGGGATTTTTCCTGTTTTTTTTTTTTTCGGTGAACAACTCGGCGCCTATACTAAAGCTGCCGACTCTGTCGAAGAGATCGGGCTCGCCCAACGCACGTCTGAACGTAGGGCTCGGGTTCCAGGTAGCCTCCATAGTGTTAATGTACAATGCCGTAGGTTCGTGTCTATATGTGAAACGGCGAGCCTGGCGCTTAGGATTAAATCGGTTTCGGCCGATCGGTCCGTTGCACGTCGGTCGTCGAACAGGAGAGTAGAGGGACTCGAGCAATAGAAAGGCGTACGAACTCTGTTCGTTCCTTGGTAGACTAGGTACATACGGTCCAGTATTTATACCTGTCCGCCATTCTCCATGAAACCATAGGTAAAAACGAGAGAAAAGCCTTGTGGCGTAAAGGGAAAAGCATCTATCGTAGAACAAGGATTTGTTTCGTACGTAAGATCCGGGCAGAGCTTACACTATAGTACCTCGTAAAGTTAGTGTGAGCCTTTGGTCCCACCCGATATACGTTGCGACTCGAGCAAATCCAAACGACCACACAGGACCCACACACATTCTATTAGCTAATCAATATTATCAAACAGTTGGGCCGGCGCGACTTCCAGCGGACGACGCCGGGGAACCTTCGGGAAGAATTTGATCGGATTGATTGTCTCGGATAATCCCGCCCCGTCCCGTTCGATATAAAATAACCAATGTTCCCTCGGTATCGCCTTTAGATAGTGTGAAAAAGGAAACAATAGACTGTATATCATCTATTTACCCTGGGAAGTAACAAGAAATCCCCTCAGATTAGGTCTGGGTTCTTGTGCGATGCACGAAACCCTATCTACGATGTGCGAAACCCTGCGGTTGCACGATGAGACCGTGTGCGCGATGCGATGAAGTCACATGCGCACTGAATTATTTTTGTGCATTTTGACCGTCATATGGGTGACACACGTTCCTTCAGCTATTCCCGTTCGTCCTCTCCGATATCACACCCTTGTTATTCATTGGACAACATTGATTACAAACGAAAGCCTAATCGAGATCATGGCACCCTGGTAAAGAAATTGGCTCTTTGTGTCACGACAAACCATCCTGATTCGGTGCTAGGCATAAAAAAAGTTGCGCGTGCTTACTCCACTAAGCCTGGATCGTGCTCAAGGCTAACCTCTTCCCGCACCTCTAAAGCCCCTAACTCCGCTTGGGATAGGCGGCCCAACCATTCTTCATCGTAAAAATTCATCGGAAGCCCGGCGACAGGCGGTCGCGTGTGATCCACCCTGTTGGAACGTACTCGATGACGAACCCAATTGCCTCTGGACGCGCGTCCGGCTTCAGAGAATCGGCTGTTGAGGTATGCATCATCAATGACTCGAAGCCAAGGCGTTATTTTGGACGATCTCCATGCCGGGCGAACAACAAAGAACCTGCGGTTTTTTCTGGTTTGCCTTTCCTCGGGGTGATCACTTTCATCCCCGCTCATGCCTCCTGTTGCCAGCTGCTCAACGTATTCGGCAAATTTGAACAATTCTGGCACGGAATGACAAGTTGTAATTCGAGTTTGTGTGAGCTAGGAGAAAGTCATTCAAGCGAATAACGACGAGGGATGGGACGGTTCTCACAGTCTTCAGCCGACTACGCCGGGCAGCTCTAGCTCGCCTGAAAGCAGCCTCTTCTATGGATATGGTGCCGTTTTGTTGGTGATAATGGGACCGTATGGTTTCGACATGACGAAGGAATGCCTCCTCGATATCCTCCTTTAACCATTGGGAGTACATTTGAGTTTTTTGAAACGTCCTCCGAAAATGCCGAGCGGCTTTTCTGTTCCAGGCGGACCTTACAGGGCCAACGATGTCAATCCGTAGTTTGCCGATCCTTTTGCTAGGTCCCCTCTTCCCAGTTTCATTGAAATACTCGAGGTCGTCGGGGGATGGGGGTTCTGGAACGGGGGACTTCCCATTGGTCCTGCCCAATGTCAAGAGAGCATGTCGTCGAACTTCAGCCTTGAGTTCACGTCAGAGGGAGGACGAGGACGAGTGGAGAAAGTCGTACCTTCAGTTGGCGATCTATCTTGGACCTCGCTCGTGATCGGAGGGAGCGAGGTGACCGAGTTTGTTTATAAGATCCCCCAGAGTCACTTCGCCCTTGGGCTCTGTCCAAAGAGCACTGAAGTATTTCCCGGAAACTCGCATATCGTGTTATACTTTGGTTGAACATTTGTTCTGCCAACAATTTTAATTCCTGAGAAACTCTTAAGAATGAGCATGCGAGTGTTTACTGCAAGTCTTACCCGGAGGCTGTCTTCCACGCCTGTTCCTTCGTCGACTGAGCCAAACGATTCCTTTCCCAGCGGACTCCCCGACTCGTCACCTAACGATTGACCGGAAGAACCGGTGCTCGTGTCAGGGAGTGGGCCGGCGGTGCCATGGGATAACTCGCAAACCCAAGGGCTGCGCGTAAGAGTCCCCCACACATGCGATACAAAAGACAAAACACACCTCCGGAGTCTCTAAAGTAGATTGTTCCCGCACAGGTGTGTCAAATGCCTGCACGCGATTGAGTGAGGCGCCATGACAATCTCGAAGTGTGTCTCGCGGGGCGGGGGGAGACGGGCGACTGGAAGTCCCCGTGTCGTCATTTCCACGACGGTCACGATTCTATAGGTGATTTAGAGGTTAAGGGACCTGAAGAAGAGAGGACACTGACGACGCCACGTTTTGAACTCTGACTTCGTATTCGATTTACTCGACCACGTCGATCTGGCTTCGTCATATTGTCAGTGATGGTTAGGTGACGCCAGGGTGGATGACCACCGGACTTATAGGAAGTAAGGACCCGATAGTTAGAAAAGCATTGGGAGCTAAGCACAGGGGGAAAGCAGAAATGTTCGATCACCAGACTGTTACATATCCGTAGGGACTGGACTACGCGAGTGCTGTATTCTTTCGGGGTTAGCTCGTCAACCGCTACTTACCTCTCAAGTACCATATCCGACCTGCACCTCGTCGCCTTACGCCGGTCCATCATGCATGAACACCTCACGTATCGTGCTGCTCACGCATTCTCAGTGCCGACGAACAACCGTCCCACTACCCTCACCATCAATCCGGAGGGAACGTTCATCGCAGTAGGCTGCGTAAGTGGGGACGTATTTGTTTGGTGCCTGGGCACCCACGACCTCATTTGTCGGGCGTCCCCCCCGGTGTGTGCGTGTCGGGAGTGTACCGCTGAAATCACTTCTATAACGTGGCTAGAGGATGGGATGCTCTTCTTTGCCCGTTGTAACGGTCTATTGGGGATAATACGCATTGGGAAGGTACGTCGGGACCGTCGTGGTGAATACTTCTCAAGGTTGTTTCAGAGGTCCGTTGACGGAACGTGTATCGCTGCCCATGATCACTCGCCCGTTCGCGACATTACATATAGCAAGGTTATGGGGTTATGGGCAACCGCGACGCATAATGAGATCGCTTTCATTCAATGGAAACCGAAGAACTGTGAGCATCTCCCCTCGCCACCCCGCGGTCTGGTGCTTCCTTAAGTCGAGCTTGCAGGGTCTTCCTTTTACATGGGGTCAGAAGACCGCATTGTTGCCAAGAAGATGTCTGTCACATCTGAGGAGGAAAAACCTGTTTGTGTTACTTCCCTCTCTTGGATCAGAGGCGGCACCCACCTCCTGGTTTCGTTTTTCAACCACCGTGCTGAGTAAGTACGGGGATTCCCGTGTATTCCGGGACTAACTCTGTTCAAGGATCATCGAAGGAAAATCTAAGAATGTCCTCGCACACGTTGCCATTCACACCCCAGTGTACGTCTCCCGCAAATTCCCAGCACTGTCCTGACATCCTCCGAAGATACAGATCACTGCTCTCCCCCTGCAAGAAAAAAGTACTGGTGGTAAATGCCTCGCATGAACTTACTATCTACCATCTCGAATCGGCCCACGTCCTCTCTTCTATTCGAAGTGTACAGCCACTGGCCTGTGGGTTCCCGGTTACGTACATTCACGACGGTAACGCAATATTAGTTGGCTATGATGATGGTCGAGCAGGGCTGTACGATTCAGGCCTCTCATCATGTATGCAAATGCTCGACCACGAAGGTTGGTGAATTAGAAGTTTTTCATATTTCTTGCTGAGATGTACACAACAGGACGCGGTGATATTATCGCATTAGATGTTCGTGGTCAATAATTTGACGACGGAAATGTTGGCTAAAGCCTCCAAGTCCCACGCATTCGAAGATCCAGACCACTTTCTCATAGCATCTGTGCTCAGCAGAAACTGCCACTACACTGTACATCTCTGGGACACGATTGGACAGGGTAACCGGCTTTGAAACCCACAGCCCCTACTTACTGATTTCATTTAGGCCCACCGGCGCCATCGAGGACTAAGAACGCCCCCCGATTTGCAGAGGTAATGGTTCTCCTGTTAGCATGCGCAGTCGTGGCGGGTTTGTCTTTTCTGTGCAAATCCCAGGTGTGTTCCTTTCTCCTACCGTAAAGGGGTTATTAAGTCGATTTGGATGGAAAAAAGGAAGATTGCTTCGTGACATGAAATATGTGGATGGTCCTATGACGACACAGAATTCCCCAGGGGACCGTGGCCCCGGTGTAACCAATACATTATAGTAGCCGTAGCGTGGTGTCCTGTGTATAGATCACTTCCCTTTGAATCCCGTCCTTGTGGTTGCACCGTTGCGTGCTGTCGATATATGCCCTCGCTCCCGAACGCCCGTACCACGTGCGTTCAGTACAGTCCTACCGGGTGGCCACCGGCCATGATTCGGATGTGCCCCAAAGAGTTCGGGGAGCGGCGAGCGTGTCCACAGTCCCAAGAGGAGACGCCTGCATTCCTCATGGAACTGCCCACGTATTATTTATACAAAACCGAGTTTGGTGGTTGAGGGTATTCACGTCATGATCCGAATACTGGCTTATTCTCTTCAAGCTCTCATTATCGTTGTCCTCTCGCGCAAAGTGTTTCTTGCGTTCGGAGGTCCTGACTACTTGCGCACAAAATCTAATGGGGCCTTCGGAACAGAAATTGCGACCGCTCTTCAAGTGGAGTATGATGGATTCCGTCAGCTCATTCACGAAACTCAAACCTTCTCCGCCACCTCTCGTGATCTCACCATCGGGTCCTTCGGGATTGAGGACCTCACCGATATTGTAAGGCAGTCGACACTCGATAGTGCCACAGTCCTTGTCGATAGTCTGGAGTTGTTCCGGACCGACGCACGGGCAGCAGCGGAGCATCTGCGAACCTTCCAACTGAAGGTTGACGGGCTTTCAGGCCGGTAGGACGGGTCTACTCCTCTACAGAACTGTCGAACTGATATCCCAGAAGTATTTCTAGTATCAGCGCGATAATCCTTCAAACCCTCGAAACAATGCAATTTACCTCCCATGAACTTGTGGCGTGCAACATTCTTCAGTTCGTCGCTACAAGCCCTGCGAGGTGTCAGGCCGCCCTTCGGTTCCCCACTACCTTTCGGATGTTCTTCAATATGCTGGAATTCGGTATCGAATCTCTAATCGTGCAAGCCGCCGAACTGGAAGTGTTGTTTTCAAGGTTAGATGAGCGACTGGACACGATGCGAGACATCACTGCCTGGGAGGCGGATGTCCACCTATCGGAAAAGGATCGGGTGTCGACTGGTGTTTGGGCCCAGCTTGGTGCAAACAGACAACACCTATTTCTCTTGGACCATAACCTCCAGGTACTGGAGATGCTCCACGACCACCGTAGGTTCGCCGACGGTTGCATCTCTCGCGTCGGATCGGAATTACAAGCCATGAAGGTTTCGCTGGAGTATCTTCGTCCACTGGCGTCGTCCTTGCTCGTACACGATATCGGTCCCTCAGTGGCTTTAATCATGCAGCAGATCAAAGTGGGAGTGAAGCGGTTGGATAACCGGGATAGAGGGGATCTGGGGGTGGAGATGACTCGTTATGAGATTGGAGTCTGGGAAAAGTTAAGATCCTCGGATACCTCGTACCCAGAGATCATAGTGCACTAGTTCACTGGCTATGATGGGTGAGCCCGGCCCGGTGACGACCGAATTATGTCTAGACTCCAGCCTATGACGCATGCACCTCATGTCTTTTCTCTTGCTTCTACCTACGATCTCACGGACTACGGATACTTGAGTATAAATAGTGGATTTGCTGTACTAGAGTACCCAAGTAGAGTTCGTATCTCGAGCGCCCCTCTCGTGTTCGGCGATCTCGACGTGCGACGAATTGGCTGGCCGAAACTGATCAATATCTTATCGCCCGACTCGCCATCTCACAGGGTTGTCGGTGTAACCGTGGAGTTCAGAGCGAGTGGTATCTTGGGTCTCCAGTTTGTATTTTATTCATAGAAAGTCCTACGGACAGCAGTTGGATACTCGCCACAGAGCTCAGCTATTGGCACCCTTCTACGACAGACACATATCTTTACGGAGAGTCACCCAATGCCGGCCGATTTCGAAATATATAAAAAGTGTTGCGGCCCTCACATTTCTCCCCCCTCCCCTTTACTGTATTCCGTCCTTGGCCTCATTCCCCACCTAGGACGCCATGTCTGCCGGATTCTGGGTGGGTCGCGATCCTTCAGAGTGCCCCAAAGCGTGTGTGCAGTGTATCTCTACTCCCAATCTTGTCTGCCGCCCTCTCGATAGCTTGAGTGAAAACGAACTCGTTTTGACAGCTTTCGTCGGCCTCTCTTCTGCATTTCCTTCTGCAAGCGACTGGGAAAGCAAGATTCATTTTCACGGTTTGTGCATTTCCTTCGGCGGCACTTCACCGGAACCCTTCTTTTCCTTTTCCCCTCGCCATTTTCGGAACGCCTTTCCTTGCGTGGCCCAGTGAGTTTTCGTTTTTCTGACCCCCGGAGCTTCCCCACATCCACTGGACAGTGTTCTGTAGGTGGTGAGCACCCTGCTCGGCGCAGGAAACCCCGCTTCCCATCCCCGGACCCGCTGTCCCACCTCGTTCGATCCTGTCAACCCATGATCTATTCCAGGTACATTCCACACGGTTCGGGACTCACATGTCCTGACCTCAGTATTCTGTGACCACATCAGCACCGAGACTTCGTTTGGCACCAGAGGCCTTCGATCCCGCATCGGTTGTGTTCCCCCATTCGTTGACGACACCACACCCCCAGTCCTCACCCTTCTACACGGTTTTGGGCAACGTTTCGGCAAACCCGCATCTCCGAAACTTTCTTTGTTCGTAGATCGCGGTTTGATCAGGATTCCCTTCAGCCAAGCCGATACAACGTTTTGTCTCTCGTCTCAATTCGACGTGTTGGATTATCACCGTATGGGATGTCCGACTCATGTATATCCTCTTCGCACTAGGCTGCCTCTCGTCTCCACTCGCTCTAGGTGCGCTTTTCTCAGCTGGAACTGGTCTGCGTTAACTTCCCGCTTTCTTCTCTGAACAGGTTTTGTCTTCAGCCCCTTCGTCTGAAGAGACAGGTGGGGGACTGCACGGCCCAGGACCTGTCATGAATTCCGCAAATATCTCCTGTTTTGTCCAGGAGATCTCACCCCCGGAAGCGAACTGTACTTGGCCGTGCACCTTTCGAAATCGTGCAGTTGGCTTGCCACAGGAACTGTTTAAACGCGCACAGTTCCAAGCGGATCAGTAATATATATTCAGTCTGCCCAATCGTTCAAACATATATCCCCTCCATCCAACCTTCGAGTTTCCTATTACTTCGAGCCATTGCCTCTCCAGCACAGCACGAAGGCCTCCTACCATCAATACTCACCCGCGGACTTCTCCAATGTCAAGTTCGTAAGTAAGGTGCTGTAAAGAAAGAGATTTGCCCCTGAAACCCGAAATCATAGGGGGATTGCGCGGTTCATTCCCGGCGACATTCTGTACCACATATGTGAAGCTACCGAGGACGAGAAGGTCCGAAACGTCGTGAACAGGAAGCATTGCAAGAACCTCACTATCCTCTCGATGATGGGCGTTTGCAAATCATGGAACGATCAGATTCGGGGGTTGAATATACTCTTTACGGACATCGCATTTGACACGACCAACTGCACCACGATTTCTACGGCAACGAAGTTCCTGGAAATCGTTGAAACACAGACCGGTAACCTTCGTGTATACGCTCGGTGCCCTTCCTGGGGTTACGACTCAGCCATTTCAAGAGCGTTTGTCTCCCGCCTACGGCTACAGTCATGGAGATTTGTCCGTTTTGAGGCTGAGGAGTCATTCACCCCATTTGTCGCCAACTTCAACCTCCCCGCACCGAGACTCCTCCAGCTGGTTCATGCCCCCGTCCAACCCGAGGGATTGTTTGACTCATCGTTCCCAAGTCTCCAGGTCCTAGATGTATCTGTAAAAAACCACTTCCCATGGCCAACAGCAACGCTCTCCAATCTGGTCGTCCTCCGGTTAGAAAACACCGAACCCACTCGCCGGTTTTGTGCCGCACCCCTATTTGACTTGATCAAACGTACACACCAGTTAGAGGAACTTCGGCTCATTAATTTCCTCCATCTTTCCGGTGATCTTATCGCACAAACCGTCGTTGGCACAAATTTAAAGACAATCCACTTCATCCAGTGCAACCTGGAGTTTATCCTCCGACACCTCCAATTTTCGAACGCGACCACCTTCCACTTTGAGTCGTACGGGATTTGCTCGGATGGTAGACCAGCTCTCCCACCATTCAATCGCATGGGTCACCTCACGCCGTTGCACGCCCTGTCCATTCCCATCCTGGATCAGCATGTCGCCATTGAGGTTGGGATTCACATGCAAGAATGGTTTGGGGGCAACATCTATCTCAAACTCGAGCTACAGTGCCAAGGGAAACGGACGATTGGCTTTACGACCACTTTCAGAAAGGAGGGCGATTGGGAGGCCTATGCTAAATCAACAGTAAATGAGATGTTACAACGCATCCACTTAGATACCTGGGTCAACCTCTCAGCCTTCCACCGCATGCCGCTATCACCCATAAATCCGTCCTCGTGCCGATCGCCATTTTCGTCCCTTGACCTACCCCTTCTTCGGCTACCTCAAGTTATACTCCTTAGGACAGACTACTCCCTTGTTCGAGGCATGATCCTCCGCCTAACAGATCCCAAGCAGAGAATCCTGCCTAACCTCAGGTGTTACTCGTTTGACACCAAGACACAACCGACGCCCATGGACCTAACAGCCCCTGAGACCCTAGCCTGTCTGCGATCTCGGTACGATAACGGGTCGCCGTTTGCCTTGCAATATTGGACGCTCGATGGTGAGGTTAAGTTTGATTCTTCCAACAGATGCTGACGCAAGATGTTCTATAGACGCCGGCTGGCTACACACAACCACGACACTAATCAAGGAAACCTTGTTGACACTGGCCCCATTCCTTAAGGAAATGGGTGATGGATTTGTTGGTGAGGGGGGGTATCTTGTTTCGGACAATCTTTACGTGGAGCATTCAAGGTTCAAGCTCTAGCTAAGGGTGTGGTCACGAGTTGTATATATCTTGGTTCTTCAGAAATCCCATGCACAATAAAAATCCCTTGAGCGTACAAATCTAGGCCCGTAACCGCTCTTTGTCCCGTGTCACTGATCTCACCTGCGGTTATCCTGTTTGCGCAGTAACTTGCAAACAAATGGCACCGAAATGGCACCACACCGGGGATTCAAACTGCAACCAGAAAAATCCAGAATCAGGGAAGCACTTTGTTGTAAGAATCCTCCCACAGCGAACCGCTCCCATCTCCTTTCTCTTTCTTTGCTACGCCACGCCATGCCACGCCACACCCCTCGCGATGCCCCCCTCCATCCCACGCAACGCCCTCGACCGCCCGTCTCTCACATCGCGTATTGCTGACACTGGGGACAAGATGCAGTTTTCCAACCAGGTACACTGCAAGTACACTGCAAGGAAATGGATAATGT